>NQII01000235.1:1093646-1132568 GCA_002778355.1 Clitarchus hookeri | reverse complement strand
ATATTCAAAGGACTATTATCTCAAGCATGCAGGTCATCGGATCGATAATCTTTCCCGGTCTCCAGTGATAACTTGACTAGGACACAACCCTTCTACAGCCGTGACAAAAAAGTGAGTCTTGCAATTCTGAACTGGCTGCCATGTGTTACGTTCGTCAAGGACGTCCAATAACTACGTGTACAGAAACAAAATTGGCTTTTCTAAAGCCGCGATTACAGTGGAATGGCTGAACGCACCTACGCGATGACAAAGCCAGAACAGGAAGACGTAGACAACAATGTGAAGCCTGCTCGCAGGGGATGCAGTAACTGCGATGCACGGCGTGTGGAGGGATGGTGCGTGGAGGAGGAAGGCAGTGTGGAGGAGGAAGGCCGTGTGGAGGAGGAAGGCCGTGTGGAGGAGGAAGGCCGTGTGGAGGAGGAAGGCAGTGTGGAGGAGGAAGGCCGTGTGGAGGAGGAAGGCAGTGTGGAAGAGGAAGGCAGTGTGGAGGAGGAAGGCAGTGTGGAAGAGGAAGGCCGTGTTACACGGTGCACGGGACACGAGGTACAGCACACAGCACTCACCCGTCGTCCTTGGACGGTGGCTTGTCGCCGTGCGGGGGTGGCGGCTGCTGCGGGGGCGGCATGCTGTAGCACGGGCCTGGTGAGTAGCCTGCGGAGGCGGGAGTGGGGTAGCTGGTGGGCGGGTAGCCGCAGTAGCCAGCTGGGTAGGGTGTGTAGCCGCCTGGGTAGTCGGCTTGCACCATGCTGTAGCCGAGGTGAGGGCTGGCTGTCGCGTACCCTGCACAACACACTCACAGCTACACACAGCTCACATTCACTTGCCAACTCCCATCACTCGCTCCACAAACTAACTAAGCACAGTTGCCTTTCACTATACGTTTATAACATTACTTTCCACAATAGTAAGCTCTTTAACCACTACAAGTTTTGATTTAGAACTTCTTTTTTTGTTACACTAGTGGGGTGCATAAATATAAATTTTTTTGACGTAGCTGACTGGTTATTAGGTTTTGGTTTTGCAGCGGAATATTGAAAATTTAGCAAACGTTTTAAGCAAGAGTATAGGTAAGCTAACTGCACACTACATTTCACATACATGCTTTAAAAAAGCACTGCAAGGCATTGCTCAGTGAAAAACTAGCAAGATAAATCAATTTTCGGAAAACATAAAATAAGAATATCTCGGAAAACACTTAATAAATCTTCTTAGAAGAGAAAAATGAATTTATAGTAATAATCCTTGCCTTGCAGAAAGCAATACTTTTGCTGCACGCCTGACAGAAGTATTCTGAAAATAATATTTTTTTTTGTATTTTTTGTTACTGTGTACCTTTTGACAGTAAGAAACATGAATGATGCTCTATATGAAGTTCCTTATTCAAAAGTGTCAGTTAAGCAATGCTGAGAAATATTTGGAAACCCTGATAAGATACTGTTGCGTCTATCTGCTCTTTATGCGGACAGGGCCATGCACCACCCACTATGGCGAACCGGGTGCGATTCTCGGCAAGGTCACGCGTATTTTCGCATGTGGGAAACGCAGCGGGCGTTGCCATTGGCCGGCGGGTTTCCCGCGGCTACGAAAACTGCGCAGGCAATATCTACAAATAAAGGCTTTTTTTTTACAATTTTTAAAATTTTTTGGGCTTTTGAGTACACTTAAATTGATAAAAGTGAAAAAGGGAAACAGGCTCAGATAATTTTTAAAAATCTTTTTTATGGCAAAATGTAGTATTACCAAAACACTTATTTACTGAGATACGCAAAACAACGATTTCACAGAAAATGTTAGTCTTCTTAACTTTATGCGCCCAGAACAAATTAAACGTATTTTTTTCTGACAAACAACTGTGTTATAGTTAAAAATAGTCTTTAAGGTACGGAACTACTTTTAGATATTTAGCTACCAATACCACAGTCGATATGCTACTCAATATTTGAACTTAAATATTGTCGCTCCACGCCGCAAGCTAGGAAACAAGGAACTACGCTACGGAGTCAGTGTGAAGCCTCAGAGTTTTATGAATATTATTTTCGAGATTAGCGATGGAAAAGTGCTAAATGAGGCCAATATCTTGGAGATATCTATAAAACAAATTTACCTTGTGCAGTGGTAAATGCGTTGTAGAAAAAGTTCATGTATTTCGCGTATAAAATATAAATGACTGACACTTAGTGTACTTTGCTTGGAAATATAGACTTATACTTTCACGTGAATGTCTGGGATGTACGTCCCCCATAATACATTTCGAACCCGCGAAACGAAATTAGCAACACTCTGTACACTTGT
This sequence comes from Clitarchus hookeri, assembly GCA_002778355.1. NCBI lineage: Eukaryota > Metazoa > Arthropoda > Insecta > Phasmatodea > Phasmatidae > Clitarchus > Clitarchus hookeri. The sequence goes on along the minus strand of NQII01000235.1, from coordinate 1,130,276 downwards.
AGTACTTAGTAAGCACATCAAACTTCTGTAGTGTTCTACTATGCTGTGTGCTTGTTTTCAAAATGGGGGCCTTTTTATTATTTAGGGCGATACTTCATATCTCGTTCATATCTCGGGAACCATTGAAAGTATCTACACCAATTTTCGTACTTTGACAGTTTATCATGGAAGTTTTTAATTTAGCCAGGCATATTGATATTGGACCTCCATTTTATAAGATAGCACTACATGAAATAATGAAGTTTTTACATCATATTTCGGAAACAACCCAACAGATTCTCGCCAAATTTCACCGGTAACTACAGGCACTAATGTAAGCCACGTTACCATATCCGGCTTAAATAGTTAAAGCACTTACTTAAAATATGGCGGACATTAACACTATTTTAGATTAAATGTTTATACATAACTTACCGTTTAACCTATTTCGTCCAAACTTTGTATGCTGAGAGTATCATCCACAATAATTAAGAATGATACTACATAATCTCTTTCGCCCACCATTTTGTAAGAAATGGAGCCACATAAATAAGACAAGTTTTGGTATTATATCTCGGGCAGCTGATTGGCTGTCGCAGCCTACTGACCAGGGACATAGGAGGAGACATCGACGTGCTCGCAGCGAAGTGCGCCGTGCTTAGTCACTCGCTGAAGGCGCACGACGCCGGCCGGGAGGTGTAAACAAATACCGCGAGGTCAGTTGTCCTGCCACGGCCGAGGGAGGGACAAAGGATTGTCGAGAGGGAGTGGAAGAAGGGGAGGCCATATCAAACGACTGCCAACAAAATGATGTTATCGACGTCTGTTTCCAATAACTGTTCCCCGAGGTACCATTTCGCAACAGCAGCGTGTGTAAGGGCGGTGCGGGGGCGGAAACTACAAACATGTTTTGTGAGCGCGACTCTCCCTTCAACCCCTCGCACTCACCCCCCGGCGTATTGATTACCCCTTATTAACAATGAACCGGGCCTCCTCGAATTTTTCCATATTTACCTCTGCAACCCCCGCCACCCTCGGCGCACAGCTCTTTCACCCGCCGGCGCATGCCCTTGTTGAGTTCCCTCGCAAAAAAAAAAAAAACAAAAAAAAAAATAGGCGTTACTGCCACTTTTTCGTTTCACTTGTGAAACGAACAAAAAAAAATTTAGCTGTCTATGGGGGCGGAAGTTTAGCAGGTAGAGAGAAGAGACGGGGGCTGGGGATGAATGTAGCGGATGGTCGTATGAAGTGGGTGGGAGTTTTATTTTGTTACGTTGGCAACACGACCGAGCGGTGAACATGAGCAGGGAGGGGAGGGTGGCAGTTTCACACCCCTACTTGTGGTGTCACAGAACTGCGACAACGCTTTGTGTTAATTTCTACTGGATATTCGACTGTCGTGGACATCCGCAAGTTACGCCGCCGAATAAACAAACGTGTTTCATGAGAGTGCATGCGCGTACATAAATCACTATTATTTGATGATACTGTCAAATGAAATAAAAAATTCAAAAAAATAAAAATTCTGAATCAGCAGTTGAAAAAGAAGTCAGTTTAACAGCGCTGATAACAGTCAATTTTTCGTACCGAAAAACGGGATTTTAATACATTATATCTGCGTGGGTAGTTCCGTGTTCGAATCCCGGCCAAATTGTGGACGTAGGCTTAGCGTCTCTTTAATATTGAATTTTAGGGGTGGACTTCGGCCCTTCACCCTCACGGCATTTGGTGGATCCGTACACTAAAGAAAATATATTGTTGCAGTCACGAAATGATTTGTTTGTCGTCACCACGTCACCACGCCGAATGTATTATGAAGAGCACACAAAATGATTTTGTGGTCAGGACTAAATTTTCGTGGCCGCTAAAAATAGTTTCGGGACGACTACAAAAAGTATTTGGCAGGGTGAATTCCCTATAATATATTTGCCTCCTCACAAAAAGCATTAGAGCGTCTGGTGACTACTTCTGTACGAGCTGAAGGCTGTTCGCGATTAAGTGAGCACTTTTGTAATTAACCCTTTACAAATGTCAGTGTACCAACCTGCGTGTGTTTTGTATCTTGCCATGCGCACAGTACAGTTGGTAGTGACGGTGGGAAAGTAGTTACATGCCTCAACGATCAATTAAAGCTGCTAACATTTGTCCATACTACAATGATTTATTTTACTTTTTGACTTGTTTAGTGAATATAAGTGTATAACTTAGAAAATCAGTTAAATATCTACTTTTAAAAATAATTTTCAAGCTTCTCTTTAGAGGCGCGAGAATAAAGTGATGAGGTCCCGGGAAAAGTTAATTTTACATTTGGCGGGAGGATGTGCTTTCCAGCAGCTTGTTGGCCACAGCTCGTGGCGTCATTGGTTGACGCGCCAGCTCGTCTTGCAAGGCGAGACTAGCAGACAGTGCATGTTGCAGCTACTGCGAAGTAGGGGGCCGCGGTGGCGCAATGGCTAGGACGCTCGTCTCCCGATTGCCGGCGGGGTCGCACCTGGGAATCGTGCCGGACAATGCCGCTGGCCGGCGGGTTTCCTCGGGGACTTGCCGTTTCCTCCGCATGTGCATTCTGGCGCTGCTCTATGCTCGCCTCGCCCTCGTCTGTTAAGAGCCGCCTTAATCTCTGCACTCCACCGCTGTGAAGTATCACGACTGGCTTGGCTGACTGCTTGAGGGACAGCGTGGTACATACAGGAGCTACGCCCCACTCAGGTACCCGTCTTCAAACACCAGGCCAACATTAAACGTGCATACTCGCACTTATTGTTTCCAGAGAGGGGGCGGGGCAAGTCTCGAACTTTCTGTGACCACATACACGCTCATTGTAATATTATCACTATCTTTCTCTCATTATCTCACCGTAAACATTATACTATTAAAATTTAAATAAAATTTCAAAGTATACTGAAAAACTGCCAACTTTATAGTTACATAAATGCCATTAAATAAAGTGTATGTTATTTTGAAAAGAATGAGGCTACCAGTTTACCAGAGTCCCAATTATATATATACATAATTAATTAATGACTGAATTCTATCGACTCAACCTAAAAATCCCACTTCCCCCTCCCCCCCTGATTCAGTGCCTATGAACGTGTGTTAGAAATTCTGAATGAACTAAGTATCCTTATTCCTTCCACAGTATGTGTGGGTACATACCCTATCGTAGCTACTTAAACCGAACATTATTCCTAGATTCCTGGTTTTAGTGAACTGTAACTTCTTGAGAAATTTCCATAGCGTCAGTATTACAGTCACTACAAAATATTTATTGGTTGACTATATTTGCGTATACTCCAATTCGCGTGCTTAATTTATTTTTAGTCCAAAATATTTAAGTCCCGAAACATTTTATTATTCATTCTGAGTTACGATTTTGAATTATTTATTGGCCCTGGGACGACGTGGTGTCTTGTTGATAACTAACGCCTAACAACAGTTATTTTCGTCCAATAGAAAAAATCGAAAAAAGGGGATAAAATCATATGTGGCTTAATTATTTCTGTCCATACACGCGTTGCGAATAGTCACTCTGCGGCAAATCACGTGCCTCCGTACATAATTTAATTTAGCGAGAACCACATTTCGTGATCTGCAACCATTCCGGAAATGTTGGGGGTGTCCACGTTAGGCGTACAAACCTGTATATATCTTTGAGGGTCCAAAATCCGCCACCAAGGGAGAGATTCTCACCCTCTTTCCTGGTTATCGGGAGCGGATTGACGTCGAGTGAGCAATAAGCGGTGTGTAAGTTGCCTGGCAGAATACAGTAAACTGCGCCACGAGCGGTTAGCGATGCTCGTATAACTGGACTGCTGATAGGAAGCCGCGGTGGCTCAGCGGTTAGCATGCTCGCCTCCCACAGAGGCCAATCCTCGGCCGGGTCGCATGGGGCAATCGTGCTGGTCGGCTGGATATCTCGGTGATATTCAGTTCCCCCCACCCTTGCATTCCGGCGCTATTCCCCACACTCACTTCAATCAGCCTCAGCGGCTCTCAAGACCTCGCTGTTAGGAGCCTCCCAAATATCTTCACTAACTCGCTGGATTGCCTACAAGAGGACGCGTGAGTGAGAATGACGCGAAACTGTGTCCCTTTACAAAGGCGACGCAAAACTGTGACTCCGGACCACGCACGAAGGAGGGTGGGGTTGGCGTGGAGAAGGATGGAGAACGAAGAGAGCATGGAAAATAATTAAAAGAGTGTGACGCGTGTGCGTGTGTGCGTGTGTGTGTGTGGTCCCGCGCGGGCCATTCCGCGTCCAACAAATTAAACACTGGCATTGGCGGTCGTTTGACTTCCCCCGCCCCCTCTGGTGGGCTGATTAGCGCACCCTAGCATGATGAAGAGGGGAGTATACACACTACACACTCCCAGAAGTGTGCTCTCCCTCGGCAAGGCAAACACGGGACACCGTGCGACTGAGCACACACTCGCGTGCACAACTTTCCTTCGCTCACTCGCCTCACGGTCCAGCTGCTTACGCCGGCCTGCTAATATTTACATACCTCCGGCCCCATTCCTGCGCCGTTAACATGCGCCCTCTGCTTCCTTCATTGCGATACACTCCTCCGTTCCCTCGCCAAACACCGCAGCTTCGTTGCCGGTGTGAACAAATTATTACTTTCTTCATTTTACGTACAGAGGCCTCAAATCACGGGATGCCTGAAGGGGCGACCCACGCACGCTCATCATACGCCTCGTCGCCCCTATGCGCAAGGAATTGAACTAACGTGCAGTCTTTACGTGGGAAACTCGTCTTATGGTGTAATAGTAAAAAGGAATGTGTTCTGCGTGTCTCTCAACAATTATAAATGTCCTGTACAAGTGTTTTCGTCCCTGCGAATTCCTATTTTCACTTAAAGAAAAAATACACATTAGAAACTGAAATTGAAAATTATATTTTGTTTTTGGATGCAGAATATTTTAAAAATGCCTTTCTTAAATGGAATATTTTCGAATGAGAAGTGTTTTCCTAAGGCTTTGTGCACAGTTAGGCGGCCCAGCCACGCGGAACCCAACCCTGCCATGTCGAATTTTTTGTTTTTCTAGCTTTAAAATTACTAAATCACGACTATAGCCAACTAGCTATTTACCTTACATAACTGTACATACATAATTCCTGAACTACGAACTCGTATTTATGTGAAATATTGATCTTGACCAATTTGGGCGGAATTACCATTGCTGCGTAATGACGAGTTTGTAATTCCCTTGTTAAATCTGCATAAGCTGCTCGCAGTACACAGAGCACTTTTGAAAGCCCTGGTTCATATCTACTTGCACGCACATTGTGTATCCTTCCGCCAGATGTAACATTAACACTGCCGTGGACCTCATCACTTTATTCGTGCGTCGGTCTCGTGAAACTGTGAAATTATTAGAAAAGTAAATATTGCACATAGTTTTTAATTCTTTCACTTACACGTCCTAAAAAATTAGAAAGCAAAATAAATAATTTCACTATTCACAAATGATAGTTAACACTTTTATTGCAACGTTTAGACACGGAACTTCTTCCTATCCGTCGTTACCAACTTTACTTGGCGCTCGCCAATCAGCGTATGCATAAAAATATGTGTAGATAGGGGCAGCGACATTTTTCAAAGGTTGATTTCAGGAGTGCTCATTTTATAGTGACTAAATAGCCTTTACCACAGTGCGAGATCAATGGGTAGTTGGGTACAAGAGTACTTTCGGAATTTTCTTTTTTAAAATATTAACAAGTTAGAAAAACCAAAAATGCGGTATGGCGGTGGAAGATTACCCTTAAGAAAATTGCTTCATCATCTTCCCGGAAGATGACTTGGGAAAGTACATTCCCGGTTTTGGTTTTCACGAGACAGTCGGCGATATCAAGTTCACTTCCAAGTGCGAGTCATGAAGGAAACTGCACAGCCAAGCAAACACTTTCTATTAGAAATAGGCTACGTGTCTATGTATATTCTCATTATGATGGAGATACCGGTATGTATGTAAATAACGAGATTCTATCGTTTGCGTTAGAATATAAAACTGTTCAGACGCTTAAAAAATTACACCGTAGTTAGTTTACATTTTTCTTATACCTACTTATTATTTTATTTCACAAGAAAATAAGTTTCCGTCATTTTATTTACATCTATCAATTTTATGGACCAACTGATATGAATGTGAAAGCTTTAAAACCACTCCCTTTATATTATTGTATTTTTTTGTCATTTTAGTAATATTTTAATATATAGATAAGTTTATTTAAATTGGTCTGTCACAGAAAAAAATGATAATGTTTATGAATTTTAAATTCACTTACGAACAAACGTGTTATTACGTAAGCCTACTTGTTTATTACTTCTGGTTTAATTTTTGAAGTTATTGTTAAGCAGCAAAACAGTGTTATATTCTGAAAATACTTTATTCAGCTATGTGAGTCCGAATTCTATTTCAGAATCTACTGATTTTCGAAAGCTTAATTTTTACTGCAATAGCAAATCGTAACTCAGGCTAGGCTATTTGTTACAGCACATATTTAGATTTAATGATTAAGCTTGTAGAAAAGTAAAAGGCTTTTTTTTTTTAAAGTTTTTGAAAATTTCAAATTAGTCGGTGGGGCACAATTAAAGATAATATTAAAGGAACCCGGGTAATTGAGAAAAATTTGGACGGTACACTTAGAAAAATTCTGTAGGAATTGCATTTCGAAATAACGGAAGATACACTCTAAAAACACTTACTTTACTGAAACTCATTATTTTTTAACACCAAAGAAATATTTGAATTAGATTTTCGCACACTCACGAACCCAGCTGCACTCCGACATTCACCTGAAGTGATATCGGAAAACCGTGGAAAATTAAAACCAGGATGGCACGACAGGAAATCGAACTAGAATCCTCCTCCCTGCGAGTCCAGTTTGTCGGGAGATATTATTTGGTCCTTGAGAAACTAAAAAATGAAGTCTAAAACTATATACATTGACGCTATACTTTCACCTGGTGAACGTCTTCGTTTGATATTCTATTATACTGTGTTCAGTGTGTTAACATATATTCTAAAACGAAAAAAATGAAGCGCTTTCACTAAAATGTTGTTAAGTAGCGAGGCCGGAGCACGACGAGGCAGGCTACACAAACACGTCACAGTGCAACTTAGTCTCTGCTTGTTTGCTCTCATCCGTCGCAGGGTCGGTAGTAGTCTAACTGTACTTTCTGCAGTAAGTCCGAGGAATATCTTCGTTTCTCGCTCGCAGAAAGCCTGAGGGAGGGAGGGAGAGGGAGAGAGGGAGAGAGGGAGAGAGAGAGATAGAGAGAGACAGAGCGTGTTGTCGTGTTTATTGCCATATAAAACATCTCGTTATGGTTATTGATATAGTCGTAGACGCGAAGATGTTGTTAACAGAGCAACAATCACGGAATGTTGCTGCTGAACTGACAAAGCTAGTTAGTATCTCTGTTAGTCGGGGTTGTAGGGAAGTGCAAACGCCGTAGAAGAGCGTGGTTTGTCCATTGCTTGTCCACGCCAACAGGCGAACCCTCTCTTTTTCCTTATGTATTATGCATTTACGAACGTATCTAACATTTAGCATGTCACTTAAANGAACAGGCGAACCCTCTCTTTTTCCTTATGTATTATGCATTTACGAACGTATCTAACATTTAGCATGTCACTTAAACGTACCCACATAGCGAGCATAACAAAATAACTCCTTGTGCGGAGACTTTATCTCTTAAAGCAACATGCTTGTTACACGTCTCCTGCCTTTTCTTGAACAAATTGAAGCTTACGTTGTAACATAATCTTGTATAAAGCGACGCTAAAATATACAGCCACGTACGTCAAATGTAATGTATTTCCGCAGAAGTTACGTGAGAAAAGTAGTACACATTTTATACAGAAATATTAACAAGTTTACGGGCACGTCGATTTAAGTAACGAACTTTTTCCATATATCTCGCAACTTTCTGTGGCTTACGGTATCTCTCCGTAAATATGATATAGCCATTGTTTGTTGGGTTTGGCGTTTATGCAGTCGTATTAAGGAAACCATTTTCTCTTTGTGTTTATTTCTCTTAGTAAAATAGAAACTGAAAGAATGAAAATGTTTTGTCGGAGAAAGAATTGAACATAGACTAAAATATATACAGACCCAAGACGTTATACTTTCATCTATAATATTTAAGTATGCAACATGCTGAAAACTACAATTATGATTAAATGATGGACAAATATTTCAATTTATATTTTTCTATATTCCTAAAGTATTCAAAGGAAGCCAGATTTGCAAGTTGCGAGACCACCAACACATAATTAGATTCTTAAGTCTTACGACCATCCTTTATTGTTTTATTTAATAGCCATTACATTACTCATTACTTCTCCGAACTCTGCTTACTTTGCAGAGGCAGCAGAATACATAATTTTAAGGAAAAAGAGTATTTTTTGCCAGGCCAGTATTAGAATAATAATTTGTAACATTATTTTAATGATTTTGGGTCACTCAAAAAACCAAACCCATTAAATTACAAGAAAACGAAATATACATAGCTGAATACACAATTTAAATATATCTGAAACAAATTATTACATTACATTTTATTTTAAGTAAGTTTTACCTGCAATATCTACAATAAGACGAAGGCGAGCAAATTACTTGTCTGTATAGTGCCAAACAAATAAATAGAGTATATTAAACAAAATAACACGAATTCAGGTAGGATTTTGTTGACCCGCAGAGGAGAATCATAATCTTAAATATATATTTTGTTCGATGAACAAAATAAAGAATGTTGCATATCATATTTTATCGGAATTTTTTGTAAGAGCATACAAACATATGTTTGGTCTTTTTGGTTCAAACAAACCTTACTTTCAGTGAACATATTTAAGAGAAAAGATACACAACAAAACTTCTCTGGGAATGTAGAAAAAATATGGCAAAAATTAGCTGTTGTATTGTAATAAGAATACATTTAGAAAACCTGTATGAATGAGGCACTCACGAGATATATGCTACAAGTAGGGTTATGAAATATAGCGATATATCGACCACGAAAAAATACTTCTGCAATATATTGCAGTTCTGATATACTCCAAAAGTGTAGGGCAATATATTGCATTATTAGCGACAATGACGTTGACGATATACAATAGTTGATATCAATATGGCCGATATTTGCGATGCCGCTATGTGCGATATCAATATAAGCGATTATTGCGATATTGCCATCAAACTTCTGTATTCTGTGGTATCGATATATCACACCGATACCTACAGGGTCAACATGTTTCTAAACGACATTGGAAAGTGTGAAATGCAAAGCCCTAGTTGTGAGTATAAGGGGAAGAAGGGACTGATCACTGAGCCAGCTGCGAGACGTGCAGATGCCAAGGGGGACTCACCATTGGCGTCGCGATAGGAGTCGAGATAGTGCGAGCCTCCACTGTCCGGAGTCGACTCGCGACTGTAGCCTCCTCCAGGCGGCTGGAAGCCGGTGACAGGCCGTGCGCCACTGAAGTTGACAGGCTCGTTGGCGGTGGAGAAGTCCACTGGCTCAGTCTGCTCCTCCAGAGAGCGAGGCCCCACGAAGCCAGGGACCGCCACTCCTTCCGGGTACATGGGGCTGGGCGAGCCGCTGTGACATACACACATCCCTCAGTCGGCAGATCTCTCACGACACTCGCTTGTGTGAGAGGCTCGCATCACCTCTGTGCACGTTACTGACGGCCTCCGTTACATTCATTCCCTCGTTACCTCTGCGCTGGATATTCATGGCCTCCACGCTCCAAGTACTAAGGGGCCTCATTTCTTATATGCGTGAAGCACTAAGGGACTCGTTACCTTTATGCACGACGAACTAAGAGCCCCCCAATTAACTTTTAATGCTAGGTACAGAGAAACTGCATAACATGTACACGCGAAATATTAACGATCTCATTACGTCTATGTGCAAAGTACCAACGGCCTATTAACCTTCGTGTGATAGTCAGTAGGGCCGCCACAACTCCATGCACGAGGTGATGAGAGCCTCGCCAATTTATAACATCATTGTATATGTGATCTGAGAAAGCACGATTGGTACTTCTCCCCACACATCCATGGCAGCTTTCCTACATCGGTACAGGAAAGTGCCCAAGTGTCAATAGCAGCATCTCCTTATCTGAAGCCTGACAAAAGGCAAAATTTCATCAAGTAAGAATAGGTTAAAAACTTCCATTACAGTTTAGAAAATATATAATAAATGTTTTTTTTTAAGTTTATTTAGTTAAAAAGTGTTCCACTTTTAAGAGAGGGAACTGTCGTTTCCTGGCCTCGGGAATTTCTTCGACTATCACGTACGAATTGAGGCACTCTTTACCACCTAACCAGTCTGGTCGTGGATGCGAACACAACTATTTCGGGTATGAAGGAATGCATTCACCGCACAGGCAGGCTATCGTGTTAAGTCAACTGGCTTCTGGTATCTTGAATTATCAGTTATACACCAACAGTGATTTCACTTTCAGGCATCGTGCCAATTTTTTTGGCACAGCTTATTAAGTTTCCTGGTGTTGATTTTGACAAAACTGATTAATCTTTATTTGTAACAGCGGAGAGAAAAACTTGATTATTTGTATGTGTGATTGCAAAGGTGATAATGGAAAAAAATTTGCAACCAATATCAACTTCAGAAAAATTATAGCTCAATTTGTTACGGCCACAACACACTGAAGGAAGAAATCCATTGTTTTGTTGCGCAGTCGGGAATGAAGAGAACCTTGTTTGTCTGTTGTTCCAATATATGAAGGGGCAACGGACTAATACCAATCTTGGTCAGGGCAGAGTTGTGTCAGCGGAGCTGAATGCTCCTGGTGGTAAGGCACCACACTAAACCAGAGAGCGGCCATATTGTCAAAACCAATGCTGGTTTTTCTCGTGAGAAAACACTCCGCCATGCACTCCCAGTGACCTGAGGGGCCAGGGATATAACAAGGGCACTTCAACTCCGCCCACTTTTACATCCCTCCAATAAGAAAGCCGACTGTTATAATTATTTCTTTGTAATTAGTTAAGTAGATAAATAATGGGGGATCTGCCACAGGACTTAGGGCTTAGAAGGTCGGATGGACATGCCATCTAATAGAGGACCAGTGGTGGCATCGGGCTGAGGACCGGCTTGACCTTTAGCCTATGACTGAGTCCGCCATCTTGTTTTTAAATCCACAATCTTGTTTTTTAATATGAAATCTTGTTTTTGAGTCCACAATCTTGTTTTCGAGTCCGTCATTTAGTTTTTTAGACCACTATCTTGTTTTTGACTCCGTCATCTTGTTCTTGGGTCCGCAATCTTGTTTTTGAATCTGCCATCATGTGTTTGAGCAAGCCAGTTTGTTTTAGAGTCCGCCATCTTGTCCACCATCTTGTTTTTGCCATCCTATATCTTGTCTGCCACCTTGTTTCCACTTGTTTTTTGTTACATTAGCTGTTGCCAGGGGCGCAACAGGCCGCAATATTGTTTAGTCTTCTGCAATATTGGTTCCTATATCGTCTGCCAGGTTGTGCTAGCCACCATCATGGAAGTTTCGTTCATTACCACCAGGGAACACCATATTGGTTCTCACAATGTCTGCTAGGCAGCGCAAGTATCGCTCGATGTCGTCATCGGCTGCTAGGAGTACTGGTGTCGGCTGGAGGCTAAGGGCAATGATCCATGTGCTGTATGCAGGCACTCGCCTCTATCAACATGATATGGTTTAATGCAGTATAAAAATCTGTTGTGATGAGGAGCAGCGAACTGCCGGGCCTTGGATTGATGAACAGAAGCCCTAGTCGACGAGCCACCATGACATGGGTGCCAGCATAGGTCTAAATTATGCATATATATAAATAACCATTGGGATATGTTTAATTAAGAGGTAATGAAAAATATAAAGTGCGAGATGTCATCAGTTTATAAGCATAACTATGCATAAATCACGAACTATCCATGAGGGTGGTAGGGTCAATTAACCCTTCAGCCCTCTTATAAGCATAGATAGCCATAATTTCCGAACTGTTTAATACATAGCCATCAAATTCATTTCATAGGTATCACACCTAATGTCGATCAGGGTGGTTAGGCCAATTATGCCTTAAACCATCTTATAAGCATAGTTAGCCATAATTTCCGAACTGTTTAAGATAAACCCACCAAATTCATATCATAGCCATCACCCCTGACAACGAACAGAATGATAGGGTCAAGTATAATTTAAGACCTTTTATAAGCATAGTTGAGAAACATCTGTCGACTGAGCCACCAGTACATGGTAGCAAGTACAGGTCTAAGTGATGTACATTCAAAAATTACCTCTTAACTTACAAAAAGGTCATGTTGACAAGGAACTCAAAATTCATAATTTTATTAATAAGAGTTCAAATTTTAAACTTACTGTCAAAACTGTATAGAGCGACCTGTTTATGAATTCGTATTTTCAAAAATAATTTCTTTATAATATAACATCCATCAATTCGACAAAAAATAATTTAATGAATAAAAGTTATATATTTAATGTAATATATTTTATTTCAATTTTAAAAATTCCAGAAAAGATTATGCCGAGCAATGTGTTTGTGGATTTGTATTTCAAAGACGGATTTTTGTAGTATATGATGCAGCAACCATATATTATGAAAATCATGATTTTATAAAATAAAGTCATGCATTTAATTAAATGCCTTTTTCCATTTATTTTAGTATATCGAGCAGCATATCTACATGTATTTTCAAAGAGAATTTAATTATTATTTCAGAAAAAGTGATTGTGACGCAATGGCAACCACCATATTGAATTTTACAAACATAGAATTGTGTACATAAATATACCAAGTGTAATATATTTTCGGGCTCGTGTTTTCAAGTCGAATGCATATGTGACGCCATAAAATTTGATTAATCACATGTATTTGATACCACATTTACTTAAGTAGGCATAGCTATTGAATTTAAGTTTTTTTTAAAGTAGTTATATAACGAGCCCGAGCCACGAATACACGGCAGAGGTTGCCTTACCTCAGAACGTGTTTTAAGTGCATTAGGCTTATATCAGGCAGCTAGGAACTTACAGGCACAGTTGGACATTATTCACCGACTGTCAGAGTTAGGCACATAGAGGTTGGAAAGTATCGACCAGTGCAATTCTATCTGAGATGAGAATTTAATTATTCCTTAAGGGTTTTTTTATGAACATAAATGGCCACAATTTTTCAACACTCGAAGAAAGTTGTAGTCACAAAAATTATATTACAAGTATAATCCATGACCTAGATCCAATCCAGACATTCTATTTGTTCTAATACGATGTTGGGAACAAATATAGATATAAGTATTTTATATACTTAACTTTTAAGTTTTAAATCTTAGAGATAGAATTTTATGTGTGTTGCATGCCTACAGGCGTGTATTTTAAAGGCGAAAATAACTGTGATATTAGACACATCTATTGTATGTATATATTACCCCGACGCCATATAGGATTTCATAGGAATACCTATGAATGAAGGATCTCAAAGTATGTTGGCAAGCAGCTGTTATATGTATTCATGTAGTTCCAAAAACTATTTCAATGTTATTGCAAAAAAATTACTTTAGTTGCATACCTTATAATTAATTGGTAATTTTACAAAAATACTAATAAATATGTCTGAGGGCACTAAACATTGTATTGTAAATTCTTAAAAGAAATGTAGTCCTGAACGTTTTTGTTAATGCAAAACTGTTTGGATTTGGGCAGCTGGTATCTCGGTCAACCTGACTTGTACACACACGCACACACAACGATATAAGAAACAAAATTTTATAAATATACGTATTTATCAATTTATGTATAATTGAGGATAGTCTGGGTGTTTCTTTCTTTAGAATGAAGATTACAATTTCAAGATGTTCCTAGACATAAGGGTAGACAATCAAATTAAAATCATTTTGAAAGCATTTCTGCTTAGTTCATTTCCAGAAATGAGTAAAATAAGAAAATTGACTTTATGTACACCAACATAATAGTCAAAATTCAATGTAAAAAATTATTATTCATCTATACAGTATATAAGAATGATTAATTTTATTTTGATAACCATTACAAGTATTTAACTTTTTCTAAATATTCATATAAAAAAGGCCACACATCTTACGTGTATCGATTAAGTTAATATTTTTATTTCACATAACATATACAGACTTGAATATTACATGCATCACATAATGGGACATTTCTTTGAGAATATTTCGAATATGGCATAAGAAATTATAAATACTCTTTCTAACGCCTGGGGCTTCAGTCATCCAATTTCCATATTCGATTTTACAGACGTAGATATGCATTAAAGATTTTTTCAATGTAGGAATTTTAAGTACTATATTTCCATACTTGATTCTTTAAGACTAATTCCAATATAACGTCACAACCGATGTTTGTATACGTATTTACAAATAAAACTTATCTAAGTAATATGAAATTATTTTGTTTATTTTTTGAAAATCTTGGAAATGCAAATATAGAGTATGAAATTCCTAGACGCTTATTTTTAAGGTAAATACGAATGTGACGTCACAACATCTGATAACAGATAATTTTATAAATAAGGGTTATGTATTAAATTTAATTTATTGTTTAAAAACTTGGAATCCATTTAAATCATATGATATACGTACATACGCTTACTACGAATATGACGTCTTAACAGCTGCCTACGGATCGTTTGAAAATAATAACTTTTACATTTAACTTCATTTATTGTTGTTAAAACTTGTAAATGTAAGTATATCATGTGACGCATACACAAACATTGGGGATACGAATATGAAGTTGGAACATGTGATTACGTTCTTAAAGTTTAGGACAAGCCAGAAAATAGGGCAGTGAGAGAAAGGATGGAAGGCATGGCATTATTTAAGATGATGAAATTTCACAGTCAGATTTAGTTACTTACAATGGGCACATGAAGGAACCCGTGCACTGCTGACAGTTCTGGACGATCTCAACAGACCGCCAGGAGTGAGGACCATTTGACTGTCGCAGGCATGACCAGNGCACTGCTGACAGTTCTGGACGATCTCAACAGACCGCCAGGAGTGAGGACCATTTGACTGTCGCAGGCATGACCAGAACCAGTGGCTTTCTTGTCTACCATCCGGCGAAATGAGGCAGCTTCACTAAAGCTAATGTGGCAACATGAACACTCGATATTCGACCATGTTCTGCACCACATTGCATTTCCTAAAGTCGTAAGTGTGCTATTGTTGTTTAAAAAGTAAGTATTGGTAGAATATGCAAGCAGCTTGATACGAGAATACAGGAAAGTTGTCGCCTTACCTCTAATAATGTTTCAAGCATAGTATGCTCATGTCAGACCCACCAACTGGGCATAGTTGGTCGTCTTTCAGCAACCGTTGGAGTTAGATAAATGTTTAACGTTTACCATTTCATATCAATACGAAGCCCAACCAATGTTACATGATCCATTATGCATTTAGCTCTTTTATAATCATAGTAACCCTAATTTAGGCACTTATTGTGTTGGAACCATCAAATTCACGCTATAGTCAACACTCACGACCTTAAATAGACTGCTTATTTCACTATACCTTAAACCTTTTATAGTCACAATTTGCAGCCATTTTGAAGAATTTATGTAAGAGGCACATGTTTTCAGGACTGATTCGAGTATATCATCAAAAACTACGTTAGCCAATGTATTGAATTTTATAGTCTTTACCATGCATTTATATTGTTTTAATTTTTTACTACCTTTAACTTTTAAATATAATCTTCGTTCCGAATATAATAAAATTCATTACATCATATACTGCATACAATATTTTGACAGTTAATTTATTAATATGTTTAAATAAACCACAAATACTTTGTATTGATTTACAAACGATATTTAGCATGTGAGTGGTAATTTTACAAAGTAAAGATGTACTTGTTAGTTTTTGCATTGCTATAATTACACATTGAAAAGAGGTATGCCATACTCAGGTTTTCATTTTAAACAAATGTAATCGCATCACTTAGATAAAAGACGATATCTATATTACAGCTTATCATAAGAAAAAGACTTGTACACAAACAGGAACTTTTCGTTTATGCTTGGCCATTTTAATAAATAAACGATTTTTCAGTCGATGATCGAACCTCATTCATTCTATAGTACAAATCGCGGCTAACAATAATTTCCTCCCACCACGCACATTTAATCGTCATAAACATAGGGTGTACATGAACATAAATTCTTTATGAATTAATATTCTGTACTATGGCCAATAAAGATTCAGCTGGGGAAAAATGCTTGTAATATCATCTCGGCATACGCTAAAAGCAGTCCTAATCTAAATATGGTTAGTATTAATAGTCAGACAGCACTCACGGATTATTCAAGCAGCAGCAGAAGACCAACATACATTGCATTTCTCCCCAGTGTAGGTGAAACTACTGGTTGGCGTTATGAAGGTCACTCCTCAAGCATTATTTTTACTCCCAGCACGATCAAAACGTATTCTTTTGGTAATATCACAGAGCAATAGCTACAGATTAGAATAGTACACTTAAACGAAATGTGGTGGTTCCTTTGATGTAAGTGAACCCATTCGCCGATTGGCTTCGCAAAGCTCTGAACTGGTCAATGTGCCATATTGGCTACCACGTGCTGCGATCTATTCCCTACTGGCTGGACTGCCAGCTGATGAATAAAGTACCACGCGCTGATTGGCGAACGCCATTTTTCTGACTGATACAGCTGGAATTCAGTGTGTACGCAGCGGTAATTTTAGGTTTATAAAAGCATTTTGTACCACTACATATAGAACAGAACTTCTTTCTCCCATCCAGGGGATGTTGCGAATATGACGACATGCTGTTTTATAGGCCAGAAAATTTTACCGGCTATCGTAATATTTGGAAAGTTTAAATCACTTGCAGCACTCAAAAAAGATGTCGACCTTGACTACCTGCCTAAAGAATTTCTTCTCGCATATGCAACACATGAATTACAATGAATGTGTCTACAAACACCTACCTGCCTATCTCCAACAGGACGACGAGGTTCCTGGCTGTCTCCCGCGTCTATAGTGTTTTCAAGGTAGTGCTACTGTTACAGTAATACCACATTCCAGGAGCTGGTGTAAGACACATCGGGAGAGAGCAGCAACATGAAGAAAACAAGGCACCTGCAATGCGGAAAGATGAACGACTGTAAAGAATACGAGTGGTCGAATGGTCAACTTCGCAGGCTAGGCAGCGATCGACCTGAACTGTCCTGCATCGTGAATAGTATACAAGCGAGCATAATGCAAAAATGATTGTCACTTCGTCGTCGAGTGTGGTGGAAAGCAGATCGTTAAGACTACATTCGTCTACCGCGATCGCGTACGCTGTTACATTATGAAGATGGAATCGATGGTTGAAGACTTACCATCTATAACACTGGTTGCATCTTCAACAGCAAGGGACCTTGGAGATTCGCTACATACATCATGGGAACAATATCACTACTGCGGAAATACTCTTAGTAAAAGCTGTAATGCACTGTGACATGAAAGTAGCCATTGCATGCTCAGTGTTGCAGACAAGACTCACCACTGCGATAACTGCGATGCGGTATTTGCCCGCAGTGATAACCTGCATAGGCACAGCAAGAAGAGCAAATACAATGCTTGTTGTTCGTCAGGAAGTGAGTGCAGGTATTGTGGCAAGACATTATCTAGCAGCCATAATGTCAGACGACATGGAGATAGTAACCGTCCAGTCACCATCGCCTACAAGACTTACACATGTGGTAACTCTGGTGTGGTTCGTGCAAATAAGTGTAGCTTGAATGCTCACAGCATGAATTGTTCTACAAAAACAGACATCATTATTGTAGTCGAATGAAGAATAATTTGAGCGTGTAACTGTTATTATTTTTTTACATGTATGTAAAATAAAGCTAAAGTATAGAAATACATTTTATGTTATTCGTTTATTTTTACAATTTATTATATTAAGCTGTTCGGGAGAAACGATTAAGACTAGTCTGAGGCACATGTACATCGAAATTGTTGTTCATTTTAGCATCAAATATACATTTTTCTGATGGTCGCTCGTAGTGCCTTGATGCATACAAATACTTGTAAGCTGTGATGATGTAAGAACTTTAAATATATGTACATACATGGTTAGTAAATACATTGGCAATTATTTATTTGAAAATCAGAATGTAATCCTACTTCCTACTAATCCTATCCTACTAATATTATAAATGCGAAAGTCTGTGTGTATGTTTGTTACCACTCAGCTCCATAATGGCTGAACGGATTTTGATGAAATTTGGTACGTAGGTACTTTAGGTCATGGAATAGGACATATGATATTTTTTCCCCCGGTAAATTGTACGGTTCCTGTGGAATAACATTAAAATCTAATTCTGCAACGGCTGGGAACGTGACCGAAATATTGTTTTCCACTGGTTTCAGAGTTTAGGCCGCCCATGGACCNCGAAATATTGTTTTCCACTGGTTTCAGAGTTTAGGCCGCCCATGGACCTCTGAAATGGCTTAACGACTGCTTTAAATCGAATAAAACAGGAATAGAATATTTAACGTGCCCTCCGAAATACGGAAGCGCTCAGATGTTATGCCACTAAACGGTCACCCATCCAAATGTGTTCCGTTGGGAACGTTGCTTAACTTTGGTGATCGATTAAGATCTCTCAGCCAAGCGCAAAGATTACACTTATTTCTAAAGCTTCAACTTGATGAAACTCACGTTTTTATTTTCATACCTCGACGCTGAAAAGTGGAAATGTGGTAACTACGCGATAGTTTCACAGATACACTCCAAAAACAATACCCTACTTCTTGGCTATCGGGTAAAAAATATTTCCTTCCTTTTGGGTTGCCGTAATCAGTTCAAAACTTAGACCAACATAATAGAATTTTATAATTCTGTTTTCACATTTAGCGTATCACTGTAAAACTCATTTGTACCCGGGCGAAGCCGGGCTGGTTCGCTAGTTTAGAAAATAAATATGAGAACTTTGTCGAAATTCGTTTTTTTTTCGGTGAATAAGTGTTATGTGATATAAGGTGGAAATACTGAGAATTTTATACAAACTGTATTAATTATTGCGAGGTACTTGGAACGCAACTAAAACACTATAACTTCTTACCTCCTAGTTACCGGTGGTAGGTTTGAATATATATATACACATGCAGCTGCAAGACCGCGGTAACGGCTCAACGTTCATTCGTTGTATGCAGGAGTCAGTTTGACAGTATGATGATATGGTTGACAAGTATTTGGTTCTATTTTTTTCACAGGAATATCTGGTGGGTTTGTTCTGATAGTATGGCCGGAGGGTTTTGTCATATTAAATTATCTGTTTGTATGGTTTTTTGACGTGACAACGTCTTATAATTCGATAGAGCCGGCTGCACGCACGAAAAAACATGACTCATGCGGCGTTACCTCGCTCTGAGGCGTTCCATGTAAGGCTTGAAGTGCAAGCGAGAGCGCGGAACGAGCGAAAAAGAAGCACAATCGGCCTTTGCGTTCGGCAGCGTTCGACATCCGTCTCTCTCCTACTGACCGACGTTGTCACGTTCAACTATCGTCAGTAAACCGACTTTACAGACAACCAATTTTTTTTTTGTATTTTAAGTCGGAATGATTGGTTGAAATATTTTGGTTCGATGATTGATATGACTTGCCAGTATGGTTTGTTGGTTTGATGGTATTGCATGATTATAAGGGTTTTGCAAATGACTGGAGTGTTGTGGTCGGCAAGTGTTGATGGCTAGAATCTTTTCGGCTGGAACATTTGACTTGCTGGTCTTGTGGTATGACCAATTAATATGACATTTAAAAAACACAGCGCAACTTCTGTATTTTAAAAAATAATATTTATAAATGTAGACTAGTTAACTGACTGAAATGGCAATAGCAACGAAGGTAATACCACACTCAGTGAGAATTAAGCCACAGGCAGAAAAAACAGTGCAAATTGAGCGACTGATAATAAGTGCCATGTGACTAAGTGATATGGTGGCTGGATTTTACTGATTTGTTTGTGGTTCGCACTGAATGTCAAGAATTCCACTGCCATAAGTCACTTGTTCTCAGTTCATTTGCTTGATTTGCCAGTCGGCAGGAGCTTATCAACTGACTTTGCGTGAATGTTATTTCGCTGATTGACATTATTGTTTCGGGTTAAGTGCGTACTGACTCAGTGCTAGTGACATAGTGATAGTGGACTTGCACTAACAGCACTGTCGTGTTAGATACCGCGTCTTTAGTCCATACACAACATCTACTCAGTAAATGCATTACTTCTTGTAAACTGTAGGGCACATTTATTTATACATTATAGTTTTTCTAATATAGGTTCTAACGCGTGTATAATATCAGGCTATTTGACGGGTCTATATCACTCAATACTTAATATATAATTTAAGAAAATCGCTGACATTATGATGCAAGGTTTTTTCTGAACAAAATATTTATTCTGCATTTAGTTATGTGGCGTTTATTACGCTTCACTATTACACTTAAATAACATGATTCCAATTGAAAGCGGCAATATAATTGCTGACGATTTATCAGGTAAGTAATGGTTTACAATTTTAGATAATGGTATATTATTTTATGATGAGAATTCAGAAATAAGTTAAAACTGAAATAATTAAGTATGACAGAGAAAAGAAAACATGGAGACAGGGGAAAAAAAAATACATTGATAGTTTTGTTTAATCGTGATTAAGTTATTTTTATGCTAAAACCTTTTCACATATAACAGCGAAATTTTAAACATACTTAAAACACTATCATCTTAAAGCGGGAAAGGTTGCTTTGTTTACAGTTGCAACTGAATACTTATTATTATTATTATTATTATTATGTCTCCAGTGCTTCAGTATGATTATCAGGATTTTCTCATGCTGCGCTTATTTTTCGTTTGTATTTGTGTTAAAAAGTGTGCACAATTTTGTAGGAAAGATAATTAAATGGTTAAAATTTCACGTGAGAGTGAATTGGTCTATTCTGAGATTTGAATGTTTAAATCGAACCGACTTGCCAGATGTTAGATTTCCTTACTAAATATCGACTCTCTGTATTTGGTTACAATTTTTTTGGTCAAACGTTTTACTATCACGTGGATGAGTCTTTTAGAGTTGTGACTTGTCAAAGCTCCCGGGTCGTCTCACCGTTCTCGATGTTCCTAGGAAGTTGCAGCTTGATACGTCGACAAACAACTGGGGAGATCAAGCTACTCTCACGGACGACTTTAGTAGGCTTGGCCTCATGACGGCCCTCGCGAAGTATAGGCCGTTCACGGTCACGTGAGCACTTCGGAGCGCATAGTTTATTTTTCTTTCGGCCACATTGTATCCTTTAACCAAATTTCTGAATAAATATTGTCATGCTAGTAATAAACACAGTGTATATATTCCGCCGCACACGGAAGTTAACATCTGCGGCTAAAATAAAAAATATTTATTGTCTACTATTACAAATGAGAGGGCTTTCAAAAAGTGCTCACTTTACCATGAATGGCCTATACCAAACATGTTGTGTCGGCTGTCCGATTCGAAATTACGTGCAGCGCCTGACCTGACTTTGCGACATTGGTGAGGGGAGGGGAGGGTGGCCTTCCATGTTATTGTTTCAAGTCCTTATTGTTTAGTATAAAAATATATAACATTTCAGTTTCATTTTTCCGTCTTTATTTTTAAAATGCTCAATATAAAATATGCCACTTGGGACCTGGAAGGAAGACAATGCATTGTTTTCACTAGTCCCCACACATGTTTCATAGTATAATCGTTTGTGAGCGAACTGGCACGCTAGATGCAGACACATTATTTAATCATCAACTAGTTTTATAAGCAAAACAGGAAGGGAGTATGCCTGCAGCTGAGTTAGTGCTGCAACGCATACCATAAAAACTTTGATATTCTAATTATTTCTAAGTTACTATAAATATGATATGTATAAATCTGCAATTACTAAGCATAGATGATTTATGCTGCTGTTATAGAATACGCCTTTATTTCGTGTATGTTTAAGTAAGATTATTTCTGCCTGATAAGCAATTAAACAAAATGTGGTCTATTCCAGTTTATAGCATACATTTCAGTATTCAATATACTTATATTTCCTTTCAATTTATCTTATATTTCCTTTAAATATAAACTATATGCTTACCAAGTTTTTTCTACCCCAAATTTATTTTCAAACTTTTTATGTGGTTATTGCAAACATACATATATTAAAAATAATATATTATTTATCAGCACGCACCCGGAGCCAGACGGGAAAATCTCAGAGGAAAATAACGAGCAGCACACGAGACTGAACACGCGACCTGTGGAATGCGAGTCCCTCGGTAGTCTGAGACCAACACGATTATTCTGCTGCAAGTATCACTTCGCATTTTGATACAGACACTATAAATACCAAAATACAAAACCGAAAGTCATAAAAAAAAAATACATAGTACATTATTCACTAATATATACTCTACACTTTTCACATCACAACTTCCGAATAAAATTAGTTTCTAGTAAAATTTATTTTTAAATATCATGTCTTCTAAAATTGCATAATAAATAAGTACAAATTATTTTAACATCGTTAAGCCTTCAAAGATTATATTACAAGTTCAGAATAAAAAGAGGTTTTTATGCTAACACATGCATTTGCCTTGAAAACATTACTTCTTTAAAAATCATACATTTTCAAAATAAAATAATTTTTACTAAAACATCTCTATAGGTTTTTCACGGTTAACTGCGCACTTTTGAAAACCCTGCTTAAGATCTACTTGTATACACATTATGTATCTTTCCGCCTTATGTAAATTTAACATGGCCTGCTCAATTTATTCATGCCTGGGTAAAGTGAAAGTCTAAAGTTATTAGAAAAATAAATATTTTACAAATTTCCTTATAGGATATCTTTATGTCAGTGAAGAGATGAATACGGTTATTGATTAAATAAGAGCTAGAGGCTTTATAGAATGAAATATTATGTACATGTGCGATTTTTGTTACTTTAATGGCAAGTACGATTTTATTTTGATAACCATTACAAGTATTTACCTTTTTCTAAATATTCTAATAAATAGGGCTAAGTACATGCATTTTCATATAAAAAAGGCCCCACATCTTACGTGTATCGAGTAAGTTAATATTTTTGTTTCACATATCATATACAGACTTGAATATTACATGCATCACACAATCGGACATTTCTTTGAGAATATTTCGAAGATGGCATAATAAATTATAAATACTCTTTCTATCGCCTGCGGCTTCAGTCATCCAATTTCCATATTCGATTTTACAGACGTAGATATGCATTAAAGATTTTTTCAATGTAGGCATTTTAAGTACTATGTTTCCATACTTCATTCTTCAAGATACATAAAGTCGATTTTATTATTTTACTAATTTCTGGAAAACCATGCACACTAAGCAGAAATGCTTCCAAAATGTTTTAAATTTGAGTTTCTACCCTTATGTCTAGGAACATCTTGAAATTGTAATATTCATTCTAAATTAAAAACACCTAGACTCTCCTCAAATATGCATTGATCGATAAATTCAAACATTTATTAAATTTTGTTTCTTATATCGGTGTGTGTGTGCAAGTAAGGTTGATCGAGATACCAGCTGCCCAAATCCAAACAGTTTTGCATTAACAAAAACGTTCAGGACTACTACTTAATTTTTCTTTTAAGAGTTTACAATACAATGTTTAGTGCCCTCAGACATATTTATTAATACTTTTGTAAAAATACCAATTAATTATAAGGTATGCAACTTAAGTAATTTTTTTTGCAATAACATTGAAATAGTTTTTGGCACTACAGGAATTCATACATAAGCTGCTTGCCAACATACTTTGAGATCCTTCAGTCATAGGTATTCCTATGAGATCCTGTATGGCGTCGGAGGATAGACACGTACAATAGCTGTTTCTAATATAATAGTTGAATTTGCATTTAAAATACACGCCTGTAGACATGCAACACATTAAAGTACGTCTCTAGGTTTCAAAACGTAAAAATTAAGTAAATAAATTTTTTATTTATAAATATATTGGCAGCTAACTTTGTATTCGAACAAATAGACTATATTTGTTTGATATAGGTCATTGGTGAAACCTGTAGTATGAAATTTGTGTCTATAACTTCATGGATTGGAAAAAGGTGACCATTACTATGCTCATAAAAAAGGCTTAAGGCATAATTCATTTCTCATCTCGGATAGAATTGCATTGGTCTGTTACGTTCCAACTTCTATGTGCATAACTCAGGCAGTCATTGAATAATGTCCAACTGTGCCTGTAAGTTCGTAGCTGTCTGATATAAGCGTAATGCACTTATAACACGTTTTGAGGTAAGGCAACCTATGCCGTGTATTCGTGGCTCGGGCTCGTTATATAACTACTTAAAAAAACTTAAGATCGATTCCAATGCTTACTTAAGTAAACGTGGTATCAAATACATGTGATTAATCAAATTCTATGGCGTCACATATGCATTGGACTCGAAAACACGAGCCTGAAAATATATTACACTTGGTATATTTACGTTCACAATTCTATGCTTGTAAAATTCAATATGGTGGTTGCCATTGCGTCACAATCACTTTTTCTGAAATAATAATTAAATTATCTTTGAAAATACGAATCCGTAGATATGCTGCTCGATGAACTAAAATGAATGGAAAAAGGCATTTCATTAAATACATGACTTTATTTTATAAAATCATGCTCTTCATAATATATGGTTGCTCCATCATATACTACAAAAATCCGTCTTTGAAATACGAATCCACAAACACATTGCTCGGCATAATCTTTTCTTTAATTTTAAAAATTGAAATAAAGTATATTACATTAAATACATAACTTTTATTCATAAAATAATTTTTTGTCTAATTTATGGATATTACATTAAAATAAATTATTTTTGAAAAAAAGAATTCATAAACAGGACTCTTTATACACTTTTGCCTGTAAGTTTAAAAGTTAAACTGTTATTTTGTAAGTTATGAGGTTATTTTTATATATAAATCATTTGGATCTGTACTGGCAACCATGTACTGGTGGCTCAGTCGGGAAATGGTGGTTAACTATACTTATAAGAGGTCTCAATGTATACTTACCATACCACTCTGTTCGTCGTCAGAGGTAATGCTTATGATATGAATTTGGCGGGTATAACTTAAACAGTTCGGACATTATGGCTAGCTATTCTTATAAGATGGCTTAAGGAATAATTGGCCTAATCACCATGATCGACATCAGGGGGCGATGTCAATGATATGAATTTTGTGGCTATATCTTAAATGGCTCGGAAAGTATGGCTAACTATGCTTATACGATGGCTTAAGGGATAATTGCTTAACCATTCTGATCGATTTCAGGGGTGATGACTATGATATAAATTTGATGGTTACACCCTGAATAGGTAGGGAATTATGGCTAATTATTTTTATAAGAGGGCTTAAGGCATAATTGATCTCTGCTACATACATGGTTGGATTTGATTTATGCATAAAAATGTTTATAAACTGATGACATCTTGCACTTTATATTTTTCATTACCTTTTGAATATACATATCCCAATGGTTATTTTCATACATTATTTAGACCTGTACTGACACCCATGTCATGGTGACTCAGCCGACTAGGGCTTCTGCTCACCAATCCAAGGTCCGGCAGTTAGCTGCTCCAAAACTACAAAGGTTTTTATACTGTATTAAATCATATCACGCCGATAGAGGCGAATGTCTGCATACAGCACATTGAACATCGCCCTTAGCCTCCAGCCTACACCAGTGCTCCTAGCAGCCAATGACGACATCAAGTGACACTAGTTCTGCCTAGCAGGTATTGTGGGAACCAATTTGACCCCCTCCCCCTGGTAGGCAATGAAAGAAACTTCCAAGACGGTGGCTAGCACTACTTAGCAGACTATACGAGAACCAAGATGGTGGAATACGAAACAATATGGTGGAATACGAAACAATATGGTGGAATACGAAACAATATGGCGGCTTGGTATTCCCTCAATTAACATCTTAAGTAAACAAAATAAAAGTGGCAACAAAATTGTGGACATGATTACGATATAATAAACAAGATGGCGGACAATCTGGCTGACTTAAAACAAAACAGTAAAATCAAAAACAAATTGGCAGACTTAAAAACAAAATGGCGGACTAAAAACAAAATGGTGGATCAAAATAATGGCAGTCTTAAAAACAAGATTGTAAACTCAAAAAGAACTTAAAAACTAGATGGTGGTCTTAAAACAAGGTTGTGAACTAAAACAAGATGGGGGTCTCAAAAACAAGATGGCCGACTCAAAAACAAGATGGCTGACTCAGTAGAAGTTTAAAGGTCAAGCTGTTCCGCTGCCATATGCCACCAATGGTCCTCTGCCAGTTGCCATGTTCATCCAACCTCCGAAGCCCCAAGCCTCTGTGCCAGATCCCCCATTATATATCTACTTTGTTATATGCACGGAATTATTAATAAGGGTGTTTACTGGTGTCACATAAGAAGGGGAATATACGTGTATGTGGAAGAAGGAATTAATTATTCAAGGCAAAATAAACGACAGTACTGCGAGGCAAGTGGGAATTGGTTGGCCGTGGTGGCGTTAGCTGATTGGCCAATGGTTTCAAGGAGGTTTTGTAAGAAGGGTAGGGAACTCCGTATTGGATTTCGGGAGAGAAGGACGCGTGTGTTTCACGTCGTTTAAACTCAGGACCTCCAGGAGAGCTCTGATCGTACTCCGGACCTTCGGGGAAGGCTGGGTTGCCAACTTTTGAAAATCATTCCTTGGTCAGTAATATGGTTGAGGACTGGATATCACGGGAGAATAGTGAAACGTGGGTATAAGGCGTGGAGATAAAACCGATGCTGGTTTCGCAACCACGCCATGACTCAATATTCCAATACTGTATTCCGCGTGGAATCAGCAAGACTGTACGATTGTCACCCTTTACTAAGTTTACCCGCGTGCATATTGCAGATTCCTGGTACTCATATTAGCCCGACTATCATTAAGATCAAAATATTAAATTTGAATTTTACGTCAAATGGTTACACGAACCTAAAAGTGATGCGATCTCCTGATTTTCGTGGAATGAACTAAGCGATTAACTAAACCATACACAGATTTACGCAGCTGTCATAGTTATTAGCATTCCACTCTAAATTTTTCTGTTCTTCTCGACCACACGAAACTGAGACACGCGGATGGAGAGTATCTATACGTGTCTCAAAATCTTGCAGTGCATGGTAGGTAAGTGGTGGTTAACTAAAACAAAAGGAACTTGTATACAGCTCTTGGACGTCTAGCGAGTTGCCTGTGTACAATGCGGAATTATGAGATCCCTGCCTGCTGCCATGGATGGGTGTCGAACCGCTGCTGGATCCACGTCCTTGACGCCTTAAGCCTGGATTACACACAGACTGAAGATGAGGCACACCAATTTTCTGTCTTCTGCGCTTGTGCCCAATATTGACCTACCTCACATCGATAAAACTATCAAAGTCACATGGTCAACAGTGATGAGTGTGTTTGTTTATAACTTAGTTTCCAAAACTTTGTCCAACTTGAATTTAATCTAATTGCATTGAATATTGATTAGAGGACATATACAATCAACTCATAGCACTTGTTTACATAAACATTATTCTAACATCCAATCCAATCCACATATGATAGTCTTATTGGCAGAAAAGCAGTTCAATGTTGGGATACAGAAACTGGTTTTGCACGGCTAGTGTGATCACTCTACCCCATACTCTACGGGTGCATACACGCTCAGTAGGTGGCCCAGAGCGGGCCAGTACAGGGAGGCAGCGACTTGAAAACAGCTACTGGAAGACTGTAGCTGACCAGGGACAGTCTAGGAACTGTGGGCCAGTGGCTGGCTGGACATCTACTTGGAAGCTACTTGGAAGTAGGTTTGTTTCTACTGGTTCACTAGCCATCCTCCGCCACGAGCCCTATTCCCCCACCACTTTCACTGACCCAACCCGGACAGTTGCTAGACCCTAGTGAAAACAGAGAGCCCAGTTTCTGACTCGTGCATGCTGGGGTCCAGTCATCTCTGTCCCAGTTGTCATTTGTTGTGATCGTTTCGGTACCGTTTGCAAAAAGGAGTGTGATCGCTAGGTCTTCAAGAATGGCAGCCCAGATAGTGAGATTTGTTGAGCTCTACACGAACATGGAAAGCTGTAGGGTTGTTTTAAAGGAGAATACAAAACATAGAGACAGCCGGCAATGTTGATGGATCAATCCGTTCTTCTAACGTACCAGAATCACTCGCACTGTTCCTGAAATGGAACAGAGCATTGCTCGGGAACGGGCATGTAACTTCAACGTATGTGAGCGCAACATGGCGGCTACTTGAGAAAGTCAGTGGACGACTGATGTGGGTATGTCTGCTACTACAGGAGACCTACATGAACACTCTCAGTTCAGCAGCTAGGAGCCAGTTATAGACATGCATGTACCTGCAGGATGTCAACGCTTTGACATCCTGGCGAACACACTGTCTCAGTGGGCGTGCTGTGCGACTGTGGTGCCCTCCTGTGGCAGTAAGCAGGAACTGCACTGCGGACAAGGAAGAGGGGTTGTCTCACAGCAAAGTCGACTGGGAAGAAGCAGACGGGGTAAGAGGTCGCGGAAGGAGGCAGGGAGGCTAAAAGAAAAGCGGTGTCAGCTCGTCAAGGGAAAATGAACATGGAATATAATTAAAAAGGAATGCATTTAAAGTAAAAGGAGATGAGGGTCCAGAGGGTTGAAGTGGTTCCTTTGTGCGGCGCCTCAGGGGAGGCTGGGGATCTCGTGGCCTGATGTTGCCGCGCCACTGGCCCCATACAAATGTCAATTTACTTGTGCGCGAGGCGGGGGCACTCCTCGTCGGGACCTTGAGGTCCTCACTGCCTGTCGTGTGGGTGGAGGAACCGTCTATCAGCCCTTGTTTATGCACGGGCCACGAGTTGCTCGCGTGCCGCGTCCACAGGAGTCACTAATCCGTTCTAGACAGTGAGCATTCAGACAGAGTACTTAACAATTCAGAGGTGAAACATTCGCTTATTTCGAGAGCTCGAGCAGCACACGCCAGGAAAATGGCATCATTGGCAAGTAACATGCTGGCAAGAAAATGAATGAAACCCCCATTTGCATTTCTGGGTTTGTGCCGAGTTGCTGATCAGAGAGGTGCACCTCCTTCTGAGGAGTACGTAGGTGGCTTGTCGGCTGCTCACGGTGTGTAAGACAACGGCACATGGCAGTTACCCATCCAAGTAGTGACTATGTCTGAAGCTGTTTAACTTACAGATCAGTGTGTCGACGCGGTCTTGCTGTTCACTGCTAGAAAGCCAATCACTAATCGTTGCCTGATAACATACTTGATAGTCGGCAACCCAGCCAACAGGGAACATACGCCAACGAGAAAACATTTCTCCAAATAACTGAATTTTGATAACAAAGCCCAATGAAATTGGCGTAATTGAAGACACTGAATGGTTGTTTCACTGACTTAACTCGGAGAAATTAAGTAATGTTTACAATTGTTTTCTGTGAATTGTTTACAGTTTTATTTCCTGCTACAAATTACTAGCTGTATTGTTGTCCACTAATTTGTCAATGGTCTGAATTTCCAGAAAGTCGCAGTCTACATTAAATCATTGAATTGTGTACAGTACAGGAATGCTAATAATTCCAATACATAATAGTAGTATCTGTTAATCAGGGTGAACTAATTAAAGGAATAATTAAATTCATTATTAACCACTGTTATCAGGAATTGCAAAAAAGCATGAAAATATAAGTATTCCTTTTGTATTACATTATCGTCGACAGTGAAGTTGAAAATGCACCAGCATGCCGTTAGATATAAATTAAAATTTTAACTGCACTGTCTGATTCAATATTGGGATTCGAAATATAGCCCTACGTTAAGTTGTTTAAATTACTCTTGCAATGGAAGTGAATGGTTAAGTGAAACATTATGAACATACGGCGTTGCTTTACTACGTCGTCACAGAAAAACAAGTGTGAAACACGAAACAAACACGGAAAAACGAGCCGAGAGTGTCTGTTATCCCAATCAGTACAGAGCTTGACTGCCATTGGATGTGCAAGAATAACAGGCCTAGACAATATCAATAACCTTATTTTTCTAGTTTTCACATTTAATCCTTCTGAAGACGGGACTAGATGTCAGCTCCAGAAACTTCGCGACAAGCTCGTCTGAGGAGACCTACTGTGTTCTTCTGCATCGCCATCGCTGTATCCTTGCGTCTGTTACTTAATCGCTGTGTCATCCTGTCTTGTGCGATACTATTTTTTGTATTCGTCTGTGTGCTTCTCTGTGCTGTCTTAATTTGTGTTGTGCTTGTTTTTTACTCTGTTTTTTAGTTTGATAATTTGTTTTTGAATTCGGTTATTTGTTTTCTATTTTGTTATTTACCTGACAAAATTCCTCGTGGGATTTCCTATATTTTGACTACAGCTACTCTCGGCTGGTTTTTCCGGGATTGTTTCGTATCTCATACTTGGTCCCATACTTAGCGTATGCTCAAAATATTTCACTTAATCGTAGAACTTCGGCCTGCGATGCAGGCGTTGTGCTAACATAGCTATTCAAAGCCTTTCAGTAAATACATGTTTGCAGGTTAGAATCGAACTACAGGCCTCCAAGAACTCTTCTATTTGCATCACTATTGCAACCAACGTTATCGGTTAGGTAACACTGCAGCATGTGCACAAAAAGGCGACGGGACTCAAATGACAAAAGTTTGCATGCATGTACTGTAAAGAAAATTAGGATAGATCAAGTGTATAGCACCGGCGTATAATACCAGAGACTCCGTGGTTGGAATCCTGCTGTGACTACATATCTCGACTGCAACATCCAATGTTATACCGCTGAGTTGTGTGGAATAGGTTCGTGATGCAACTGGGACAAGGGTTTCAGGTTGTCCCTATCACCGCAGCATTTAATATCTGTCGATATCATTCAAGTACTGAGCGAGGTACGGCCACTTGTTATTTCATAAGAGATATGAACTGTAACATTTAAAGTCTCTACAGACGAACATTTGTTTGGCACCAGTGAACCATGTGGGCTAATATGGACCATAAATCTCGATATGGAAGATGCGAAATGCTGTCGGCTTGTCTTGTGGATGAACGCAGCGCCTCTGCCGACAAGAAGAGCGGTGCACTTTGGGCGTTCTGTCAACATGCACTCAATGGACACTGCACACTATTGCTCATGTGTGAGGCAAGCAGAATCTCTACAAACACGAGCAATGCTAGAGCTGAAATGGTGTACAAATTGCAGAAAACTGCAACTAAAACATACAAAATGTTTATATTCCGACGAAGTCTCTCCTCCGACACACTCCAATAGCACCAACTCGCTGGTACATATGGAACATTCTACACTACCGAAAGCAATCTTCTGCTAAGGGCAGGCATTCTTCACATAAGTACATTTTTGAATGAAATTCGTAAATATTTGGGCTCCAGCTTCGATAATGAAATGTTTGGTTTGGCATGCTGCACCCTCTTCCTCAGGCTGTTGCATTCTGTACAGCTCCTCAATTTCAAGCTGCTCCACTGTCTGATATGGCAAGGGTTGGCAATACTGTGTGATAAATGCAGCATCTAGGGAACCTATGGGCAGTGTGTGTGGATATACCTGGAGCCCTTCGGCCTACACACACATGATTTCTGGTACTGACCCAATGAACCAGAAGTTTAGAAGATTACAGTAATGGGACTGTGGCTCATCTTAGAGAACACTTAACACTTCAACATGCAAACGCAGCAGGAATTCAGCACTCCTAACATACAGTTTTACTGATCACTGATGTGATGAATAAAAATCCAATGATGATTCACCCCCAGAGTTGACGCAATTTGCAGGAGTCTGTACAATCGTCAGTGCTGCGTTGTACATTTGATGGGATATCTGTGGGGCAACTCATGGGTTAGCTTCACAGAGATATCACTTGGAATTCAGTTTTTTTTGTGAGTAGACCTGAAAGTCACAGTTATATCAGTCAGTAAAAGATAGATGTGCTTGAAACACCATTAAGTGAGCCCACAGCTTAGATGTATGTACTGTTGGTAGATGAGTTTTGTCTCACGCTTACATCTCCCCAGCTGCAGTGGCAATTATCTAGCTTCACAGATATATTAATTTGGGCAATCAGGAATGCTCTGAAGTATATAGTAACTCCGGGAGTAATTACACATGTAACATTTTGAACTATTTGGTGAAATAATGGACTTCCACATTGCAAGCAGACCACTACTCCAGTAAATCTAGGTAAACGGACATGGATATGTGGCTGAGGCAGAACTGATGTTATGTATCTAATAAAAACACCGACATTTCCTCCATGATATTTTCGGTCAATAGTTGAATTATTTTTTAACTGCACATTAGTGAACTGGTTTAATGAATATACTATTCACTGAATTAAGGCAAAATAATTCTCATTCCACAACATTTTTAATAGTGATATTGTTTTTTTTTTATCATTGCTATCATTTTAGTAGTTTTAAATACATTGTCATTTATCACCAAAGACAGTTTGCTTCAAACTGGGAGTTCAAATTTTTGTATTTGGTTTCGGTAAGGATACGAGACTATAATTAGTTTTTTTTGCAAAAGTTATGTAAAATTAGATTAATTTTTATAGGTGTAAATGTATTTGCTATTATGTATTTTATCACATTAAATAACAACGGTATGTTAAATTCTTCTGTAATATAACACCTTTGCCTGCTTTCATTCTGTATCACCTCGTCTTAAAGTCGTTGCTTGTGAGTCGAGCCTACATGTGCTGATATGCGTGCACAAAATGACAAATAATAATTCTCGATGAGTGTTTTCTCGAGGCCTTCAGCACGTTGTATTCTGTGTTACTGTTAGTAAGGAGTCTTATAACTAAGGAAAATGTGATCACGCACAAGTGGTTTAAACAAGTCTGGCAAAGATGTTTATTTTTTTTATGGTGGGGAAGGGGAGGGGCGTATCTCTGGGGTCGTTAACGCGGTCGGCTTTTGTCTCTCCAGCCTTGATGAGGGGGTGAGGGGGCGTGGCCGGATGTAAATCCCCTCTCGAGTGTGCTCTTGCAGCGAGACGCACCTGCTAAATAAAATATCTTCCTCCGACCCTCCAACCCCCGGGCCCTATCTTCAACAGCCGGGAGTCAACAGTGCTTGACTTATAACATCATTGTTACTACATCTCGCGGAACTCTTCATTCCCCCTCCCGCGAGTTCTACTCTCGCCTCCTCGCCACTTACTTCACCCCGACCCCTCACCACTCCCTCTCAGCACCACAAGCGCTTGTTTAAGTGCGCGTAACTGCTTCCTTTTTCTCCCCTCCCTCCGATCTCGCGACGGTAGAGATCCTGCCGGCTGAACCCCGCATTAAGGCGCGGCATTACCGACACTTTATGTCCGTACCGCAGCAAGCCACAAAAACATGAGCGCCCAAGGAAAAATATACTTTCTTGGACTGGCATATTTTGCAAACCGCGAGAGCCCTTTCGAACAAAATGCTCAGGAGGTATGAATTCGCAAGTTTTGGGATTTGGATCCAAATATGATGATAGCTAGCGTGACACAAGCGAATTGACATATTATTTCTTACACTTGTAGACACAGGTTACGTCACTGGTATTGGCAGGTTACGTCACTGGTATTTCTGATACGCACAGACCAACACACTAGAAGTATTACACCTATTAAAGGTACTGGTCAGTTATCATACTTTAAGCATGGCTGATGTCGACGGAATACTGTACTTAGTTGAAGACGATTGAGAAATAAGCCTGGCTAATGCTGCGGCAATGTTAGAAATTTGTATCCAAAGGAAGTAAACATTGTTTTATGACAGTGAAGAAACGAAACTTGATACAAAATGGTTTTCTTGAAAACAACTCCCGGGGTAACATTAAAGCCTATATATAGGAAAGGGACAACAGTCATAAAAAGCAATTAAGTAATAATTTATCATTTTCATGTAATCATCACATGATAAATCAGGCGAAGTTGTTTGGGGAACGTTTTGATACGGACATCGGAAAAGGAAGCAGCTTTATGAGAAGAAATTATCTGAAAACTGAGACAACAAGTTTTACCAACATTCCATCCCCTCGAGATGGGTGTCAAATCCTCCTGCAAAGATACACTTATCTTTGCAGGAATGGGGCGATAACACTCAAACCCTTTCCGACTCGCCATTGCACCCGATATTGCACCCGGTATTACACCTGTTATTGCACCTGCTATTGAACCCGCTATTGCACCTGCTATTGCACCAGCTATTGCACCCGNCCCGGTATTACACCTGTTATTGCACCTGCTATTGAACCCGCTATTGCACCTGCTATTGCACCAGCTATTGCACCCGATATTGCACCTGCTATTGCATCTGCTACTGCACCCGCTATTGCACCTGCTATTGAACCCGCTATTGCACCTGCTATTGCACCTGCTATTGCACCCGCTATTGCACCCACTATTGCATCTGATATTGCACTTGCTATTGCATCTGCTATTGCAGCTGCTATTGCACCCGCTATTGCACCTGATATTGCACCTGCTATTGCACCCGCTATTTCACCTGATATTGCACCTGCTATTGCACCCGCTATTGCACCCGCTATTGCACCCGATATTGCACCTGATATTGCATCTGCTACTGCACCCGCAACTGCACCTGCTATTGAACCCGCTATTGCACCTGCTATTGCACCAGCTATTGCACCCGCTATTGCACCTGATATTGCATCTGCTTCTGCACCCGCTATTGCACCTGCTATTGAACCCGCTATTGCACCCACTATTGCACCAGCTATTGCACCCGATATTGCACCTGATATTGCATCTGCTACTGCACACGCTATTGCACCTGCTATTGAACCCGCTATTGCACCTGCTATTGCACCTGCTATTGCACCTGCTACTGAACCTGATATTGCACCTGCTATTGCACCCACTATTGAACCTACTATTGCACCCGATATTGCACCTGCTATTGAATCCGCTATTGCACCTGCTATTGCACATGCTATTGCACATGCTATTGCACTTGCTATTGCACCTGCTATTGAACCTGTGGTTGCACCCGATATCGCACCTGCTATTGCACCCGCTATTGCACCCGCTATTGCACCCGATATTGCACCTGATATTGCATCTGCTACTGCACCCGCAACTGCACCTGCTATTGAACCGGCTATTGCACCTGCTATTGCACCAGCTATTGCACCCGCTATTGCACCTGATATTGCATCTGCTTCTGCACCCGCTATTGCACCTGCTATTGAACCCGCTATTGCACCCACTATTGCACCAGCTATTGCACCCGATATTGCACCTGATATTGCATCTGCTACTGCACACGCTATTGCACCTGCTATTGAACCCGCTATTGCACCTGCTATTGCACCTGCTATTGCACCTGCTACTGAACCTGATATTGCACCTGCTATTGCACCCACTATTGAACCTACTATTGCACCCGATATTGCACCTGCTATTGAATCCGCTATTGCACCTGCTATTGCACATGCTATTGCACATGCTATTGCACTTGCTATTGCACCTGCTATTGAACCTGTGGTTGCACCCGATATCGCACCTGCTATTGCACCCGCTATTGCGCCTGCAATTGAACCCGCTATTGCACCTGCTATTGCACCAGCTATTGTACCCGCTATTGCACCTGATATTGCATCTGCTACTGCACCCGATATCGCACCTGCTATTGCACCCACTATTGCACCAGCTATTGCACCCGATATAGCACCTGCTATTGCACCCGCTATTGCACCTGCTATTGCACCTGATATTGCACCTGCTATTGCATCTGCTACTGCACCCGCTATTGCACCTGCTATTGAACCCGCTATTGCACCTGCTATTGCACCTGCTATTGCACCTGCTACTGAACCTGATATTGCACCTGCTATTGCACCCACTATTGAACCTACTATTGCACCCGATATTGCACCTGCTATTGAATCCGCTATTGCACCTGCTATTGCACATGCTATTGCACATGCTATTGCACTTGCTATTGCACCTGCTATTGAACCTGTGGTTGCACCCGATATCGCACCTGCTATTGCACCCGCTATTGCGCCTGCAATTGAACCCGCTATTGCACCTGCTATTGCACCAGCTATTGTACCCGCTATTGCACCTGATATTGCATCTGCTACTGCACCCGATATCGCACCTGCTATTGCACCCACTATTGCACCAGCTATTGCACCCGATATAGCACCTGCTATTGCACCCGCTATTGCACCTGCTATTGCACCTGATATTGCACCTGCTATTGCATCTGCTACTGCACCCGCTATTGCACCTGCTATTGAACCCGCTTTTGCACCTGCTATTGCACCAGCTATTGCACCCGCTATTGCACCTGAATAACGTAGACGATGACGTGGGCGATAACCACCTGCTATTGAACCCGCTATTACACCTGCCATTGTACCTGCTATTGCACCCGCTATTGCACCCGCTATTGCACTTGCTATTACATCTGCTATTGCACCTGCTATTGCACCCGCTATTGCACCTGATATTGCACCTGCTATTGCACCC
>NQII01000235.1:1072670-1093492 GCA_002778355.1 Clitarchus hookeri | reverse complement strand
ACCAGCTATTGCACCCGATATTGCACCTGATATTGCACCTGCTATTGCACCCGCTATTGCACCCACTATTACACCCGCTATTGCACCTGCTATTGCACCTGCTATTGCACCCGCCATTGCACCCGATATTGCACCTGATATTGCATCTGCTACTGCACCTGCTATTGCACCTGATATTGCACCTGCTATTGCATCTGCTATTGCACATGCTATTGCACCCGCTATTGTACCTGATATTGCACCTGATATTGCACTCGCTATTGCACCTGATATTGCACCTGATATTGCACCTGCTATTGCACCCACTATTGCACCCGCTATTGCACTTGATATTGCACCTGCTATTGCACCCACTATTGAACCTACTATTGCACCCGATATTGCACCTGATATTGAATCCGCTATTGCACCTGCTATTGCACATGCTATTGCACTTGCTAGTGCACCTGCTATTGCACATGCTATTGCACTTGCTATCGCACCTGCTATTGAACCCGCTTTTGCACCCGATATCGCACCTGCTATTACACCCGCTATTGCACCTGCTGTTGCACCTGCTATTGCACCCGCTATTGCACCTGATATTGCACCTGATATTGCATCTCCTACTGCACCCGCTATTGCACCTGCTATTGAACCCGCTATTGCACCTGCTATTGCACCTGCTATTGCACCCGCTATTGCACCTGCTATTGAACCCCCTATTGCACCTGCTATTGCACCCGCTATTGCACCTGATATTGCACCTGCTATTGCACCCACTATTGAACCTAATATTGCACCCGATATTGCACCTGCTATTGAATCCGCTATTGCACCCGCTATTGCACATGCTATTGCACTTGCTATTGCACCTGCTATTGAACCCGTGGTTGCACCCGATATCGCACCTGCTATTGCACCCGCTATTGCACCCGCTATTGCACCCACTATTGCACCTGATATTGCACCTGCTATTGCACCCTATATTGCACCCGCTATTGCACCTGCTATTGCACCTGCTATTGAACCCGCTATTGCACCTGCTATTGCACCTGCTATTGCACCTGCTATTGCACCCACTATTACACCCGCTATTGCACCTGATATTGCACCCACTATTGCACTTGCTATTGCACCCGCTATTGCACCCACTATTGCACCTGACATCGCACCTGCTATTGCAACAAGCACGGGGTATCCCGAGAAGCCAATAGGAAGATGAGACATAAAAATTTTTAATCTACGCTCAAGAAAAATACCTCACAGAAACCTCAACCACCTTCTCACTGTAATCGTATAACCGACACTAAAAATATTTCCATTGTTGTATGAAAGTTCAAAATGAAATTACACGAGTGAAATGGACAAATGGAGTTAGGAGTTGTGACAAAGATGGGTGGGTCAGGCCGAGTAATCACCGGCAATACGTTTGTGCCATATGACATTGCGTGGTAATTCACAGCTGTAAAAACATCTTAACTAGAGGAAAACTGTCATGGTTCTACACGAGAATTGGGAGTAGGCGCCAATGCTACAGCACTCAGTGGATCTGGATCAGCAGTTCCTGTTTCTGATTTAAGTTCGACGATCGAGCAGGGAAATAGTTAAATAAACCTGACGTTATATTNGGTCAGGCCGAGTAATCACCGGCAATACGTTTGTGCCATATGACATTGCGTGGTAATTCACAGCTGTAAAAACATCTCAACTAGAGGAAAACTGTCATGGTTCTACACGAGAATTGGGAGTAGGCGCCAATGCTACAGCACTCAGTGGATCTGGATCAGCAGTTCCTGTTTCTGATTTAAGTTCGACGATCGAGCAGGGAAATAGTTAAATAAACCTGACGTTATATTTGTGAATGTTTTCAGTTTAGCTTGTTTATTATTCGTTTAGAGAAATACGAAAAAGCTACTCTTAATCGTTCCATGCATAGCTACGAGAGAGATGTAAATTATTCAGAATATTCTGCTGAAGAGTTTTATCAAGAGCTCCTGGCACCATGAGAAAGCAGGTAACTGATGTATAAAGAGGAAATTAAGACCTCATACTATTACTTGATAACACACCAATTTGTATAGGTTTTCAAATATTTAATGAATAGACCACTTCAGTACTTTACGGAGTTTCGTGTCCCTCGAAAGAAGTGCGCTAGGCAAAGAAACCGATAAAGATAATAATTTTCCGAGACAATAATTTAACAAAAATTATAACAAAACCATTAACAAAATATACTTTAAAATATTGTATTGTAACAGAAAAATTGAAATTAAGCGGTAAATCCGTTTTCTCCACCTTCTTCGAATGCAAGATAATTTTTCTTAGTGGGCCTTTCTTGCTTGCCAGTACCCACTGCCAAATGAAGTTAAATGGAGCTGAATGATAGGAAAACATTGTAGATTATCGCACCCACAACTGATAATGATGGCATGATTTGCTAGTTCAGTGCACTGCATCGTCAGTATGGCAGGCCCACACACTCTTTAACGTGAAAGTACTGAATCCTCAGCACGACAGACACATCTGTCAGGCTTGCTCGGAAAAGTGGCTAGAAATTGTGGTAGATATTCTCTAACACCAGTCCCTCAACGCTTGACTACGTATTTCCATATAGGTCGCTCTGAGCAAGCGTCCTGCCAACCAAAAAGCTTTCTGGGCTGTTGTTACATGCAGCTTGAGCTTGATGCATTTGTCATTTACACTGGGAATACAATATACATTTGCCAAAATTTCCCCCTCCCGAAGTTCACATAGCTTGTACATGTAGGCTCGAACTGGCTGGCGGATACCGGCCTGTGTGTTCTGGACTCAGTTTCTGAGAACTTGTCAGATTCCATAAAAATGTTTAGAGAATGACAGTGACAGATCACTCAAACATCTCAGCAATGCATGCTAATATAGACTGTGAAAGTTCACATGTAATCATCCAGTGCCATTAGATAAATATAGAAATAACTTTGCCATCGAGAAAATTCAAAATTCAAAATATTTATTTTATAAGATAAGTTAGAATAAAAGTTAACAATATAAAGATGGGAACTATCTGTCCCAGCACATTTATAATGCATTTGTGAACTTTTGTTTTACATGATATAACATTGCGATAAAGATTAAAAGCATATGCACAATTTCTACCAAATTATACTCCTTATTAAAATATTTTAATTTAACTTACTATGATTTGCATTGCAGATCAGTTACTATTTTTTCATGTAGAAGTCAGAATCCAACAATAAATAATCGTGGCAAACATTCGAAGTTCATAAAAACCAAAACTAAAAAGTAAGCACAATACTTTTTCTCTCTAATGAAGTGGAACTTAATTTTTCAAGGAAAGCCACATGAAACTTAGATGATACATACGGTAGACATGTAACAGAAAATGTATGAGTAATATGTTAGCTTGCAATCATGATAGGATGGCACACATGGGCTATACGAACAACTTTCATTTTATTGGGATTTAAAGAAATAACAAATAGTGCGAACTGTAAAGACAGGGTCTTCTTTGGAAGATACTAGAGTAACGATTCTAGCAGTACGTACTTTCCTGGAGGTTCATCACTTATATACTGTAAGCCTTGCCAGGGAGTACTATGAAGACTCTGTCCAGTCAACGCATCTTCCATCTCTCCTAGATGGCACATGCACTGTACTACACATTTAAAACAAAAGTTCACATATCATTTTCGTGATTTGCTGCGAAAGGTTATGTGAAAATTTTACGCTTTTCACATAAATGTGTGCAAATGATGGTCATAAGAATAAAAACATTTTTACTTATTTGTTTTTTATAGAAGTTCAAAAGTATGCACAAGAAAAGAGCACTAGGGAAAAAAGGTGGGAACACATAGTTTCCATAAGAATTGGTCAGCAATGCGTCCCTGCCCCGAATTTCACTGAGGTATCAGAGCTCTAGAGGGAGAAAACATAAGTCATACATATAAATACATTTTGCATAAACTACCAGATACACACGTCCATTCTGCTGTGGCTGCTATTTAGTGCACATATTTGTAGCCACGTCTTTGTTTGCATACAATTAGATACAAAATATAAGAAATGCAGCAACTAAAAATAAAATGCACACATAATGTATAAGAACACACTACGCATCGATAACAAACAAATGTTTAATCTCCACATTTGGATATATAGCTTATGAACCACGAGAGCTGAACTATGTATATGCTATGTACACGCATTACTCACGAACCTGAGATAATCGTTTGTCCAATGTACTGTGCACTAGGCACTGTGCTACAATAACTACACCTCTCACACATTCTCACACACACTAACTTTGCATACACAAGAAAGGTAAGTATGTCAATAACACAGACGTAGTCTCTAAAGAGGATGACTGTTGTCGAGTACGGGGGTCAAGGTAACAGACTTCCCTGCACAAGCCACCCTCCCCCTCCCCCCACCTGAAGCAACTCACCTGGCAGGGACCCTGTTGACGCTCAAGTCGAGTGTCTGCCCTTGGGGACTAGGCACCTGGGGGCTGGTGGCTGCCTGGGGACTGTCACCCCTCTGGCCGCCATATTGTGCCGCCTGCAAGCACACACACATACACACCCGTTACACCACAACCAATTACCTCTCCAGAAAAGAGCACTGTCTTCAACCACTGCACGAAGCCACACTCTGCCAATACTCGAGACTTTTCTAATACACCTGGAGAAAATTCTCTCATTGTACTCTTATCAAAGTTTTTTAATATCGATACCACCTCCTCAAAACAGGTACAGTTGTTTACAATTACACTAGTTCAAAGTATGACCATAAATATATAATTTGCTTACTCTTGTTCACCTAAACGATTACATATTATTCAGAGAATTTTTAACTTTCTGCTATATAAGATATTTGAATTGAACAGGGAATACTTTTTGAAACACATAAATATGTGCAAAATAATACAGAATGTGACTTGTGCTACTACTTGCTATGAATTCATTATTCACACCTGTATTGTACAAAACCAATATGGCCCTTTAAACACAAATGTTAGGTCTAAATGAATCCACAAATGATGAGGAGAATTCAATAAATGACACAAATGTATCACTCTTGAGGATATACTCACTGATGCCCTGTCAGTCCTACCACGCAGAGTACCATATTGATTTACAAGCTTTGAAACGAATGATGGCGCTATCATGACACACACAATTCTTTCTTTACATGGAGAAGTTGGAAGCATAGTAACACACAGATTCCCACAAGTACTTACGGTGACATATATTCAATACGAGTCAGTTAACAGATATAGCATGGACTGTGGACAGAGCTCGTGGATACACCAGAGGAGTGAGTCAGTATGTTTTACTGTCTAAGAGGGAGGGAC
This sequence comes from Clitarchus hookeri, assembly GCA_002778355.1. Taxonomy (NCBI): domain Eukaryota; kingdom Metazoa; phylum Arthropoda; class Insecta; order Phasmatodea; family Phasmatidae; genus Clitarchus; species Clitarchus hookeri. Next base: position 1,088,157 of record NQII01000235.1, on the reverse strand, counting down.
AGGATGGCACTCTGACCTGGGGACTGGTGGACGTCACGCTCGACGTGGACAGGTCCATGACAGAGCCTCCTGGAGAGGTCGGCGATGTGCCCTTCATGTGGGCCTGCGCCTGGGCCTGAGCGATGGCGGCGCACTTCACCGACAGGTTGATGGCTGAGGAGAAGCCTGTGGCGACGGCGCCAGTCGCCGGGTCGTACTGGTACACCGGCCTGCAACAGGTTCGGCTGTGACAGTGTGTAATACTGCCCTCGGAGTGCCGAGTCCCCCCGGCCCACTGGCAGCAGGGACCTGCCTCCCCCGTGCCAGCATGTCGAGAGGGACAGGCTGGGAAACATTGCCAATCACATTTCTCACGCATGCTACTGTTATTGGGTCACTACAACTGTAGTCACACACGTTACATACCACAATAATCCCACGACTTTCATCACCAACACGGGTATCTTCCTAACATGCATCTGTAAATTTCAAAATAATGTTGTTAAATTATATTTTAGCGACAGCTTATGCCAGAAAAATATCCCTTGGAACTGTTATTAAAAAAGAACAACAATTGATTAAGAGATTACCACATTTCGTATGAAATGATGCATAATAATGTCATTGCATAAACATACAAACGTGCCTAGATATCACACACTTAATATCCTAAATAACTCTAAGAAAAAACAAAATAACCATGTTCCACACAGCATATGCGCATCGCACTTGGTACATTGGACAAACGACACTGCCAGGCTCTGCGATAAAACGCATCCCCAATGTTTAGAAAACCAAACCAATAAGTAGGGTCTGCCATTTCGAAAATTTTAATCCGTCTTCTACCCGGTAACAAAATCGTTCATGTACAGCGAACAAAGTGACAGCTCAGACACGTAGTAACACACAAAAGCACATATACTTTCACAAACATTTATAACCTAGCATACATATGTACATCAATATAGGAACAAGTTTGTAATTAAAAAAGGGTTTAAATATACAAGACGATCAACAAAATATTATGGCTGTAATCAAAGACAGCTATCTGTAATAAATAACTATCTAATGCACCACCTCTACTGGGTACAGTCTATAATTTCGCGCGCCATCGCAACCACAAGTTTTTCCAGAGTGATAACTGTTAGACACATATTCCATTGTCAGTTCGAGGTGATGCGCTGTTGCCAGTAGCAGTTTTACACAGAACTGGACCACTCTATTCAAGGGATTGCTAAAGCAGCAGAAGAAATATTTCGTAAAGCAATGCAATACAGTGAAAGGAGATAGGCACATGGCGAGAGAGGACAAGAGCAGTTGCAGTGGCGTGCGACGGAGTGCGTGCATGCACGTCGCAGTCGGCACTGTACCTGGGATAGAGCGGGCCACTGCTCGACTCCGACTCTGATGGACCCTCTGTCTTCATCATGGCGGTGGCCATCTGGTGCTGCTGCTGTGCTGCCTCCTGGTGGTAGTCCGCCGAGTAGCTGTACATGGACGGCGGCGGCGGGGGCGGCCGCTGCAGAGGCGGCGCTGGCTCGTAGCGCTCGTACGCCGTGGCGGTGCCTGGGTCGTAGGGACGGTGGCCTGGTATCGTCGAGTCGTACGTCGAGTACGAGACGATGGGCCTCGCTATGGACGAGCTGGTGGTCNAGGTGGTGGTGCGTCCCGCCCATCGCCCTCGGTGTCATCGCGTCCATGCTCGACATGGACGACGAGTTGGAGTCCTGGTTGAGGTAGGGCGAGGGGTCGAAGCCGCTCGGCTGCCTCATCGCCGGTGGAGGCGTGCATGCCTTGCAGGTGCCGTTGCCTCCCCCTGGCACACCCTCCATCTTGGGCACCATTAGGTCCATCCTGATGCCGCTGGAGGAGCTGCTGCAACAGCTGCTGGCACCGTCCGTCATCTCCGTCTTTGGCACGATCTTCACCGGCTGGCTCTGCACCTCCATGCTGTCTGGTGTCTTGGACTGCTTCGCACTGGAGCTCATCATCTTGCTGGCTGTGCCTGAGTAGTAGGGAGAGTGAACGAAGTTGTGTGGGGTAGTCGCCGTCGTCTTGGGAGTGAACTTCCCTCCACTCTCTGATGTTTCCTTGTTAATGATCGCAGTGGTAGGTGTGGTTGGAGAGGGCCCGTACACCATGGAAGGATAGCATGGCTTGACGTCAGCAGGCTGGGTGGCGCATGACGAGCTGGTAAGCATCAGATGGCCCTTGGAACCAAAACTGCTCGTGTCCGCGAATGCAGGCTGGCAACTTGCCACTGCTGGCAAAAAAAATACATTTATGTTATAACTACACATAAAAAACAGCGTGTTTTACAAGTATTTGTTTAAAGCATAAATATATCACATGATAAATTAGTAGCATTCAAAATCTCCTTTTTTTAAAGAATACACACCAACTAATTTGATGATAAAATATCATACCCTTTGAAATTTAGTGCCTTCATAAAATNTGATAAATTAGTAGCATTCAAAATCTCCTTTTTTTTAAAGAATACACACCAACTAATTTGATGATAAAATATCATACCCTTTGAAATTTAGTGCCTTCATAAAATAAATTCACAATTATATCAATCAAAACAAATAAATTAATAAATGGCAAATATTTCAACAGTTACAAATTGTGTTACATTTCTAGGGTACTTTACAGGAAATGGAAATAACATGCTAAAGTTGGCTAAATGAAAACGCAACAAAAATAGCTAGATTACAATTTAAAACCTAACTTTTTTTTATTTACGACTCATCAATGCCCGGAGTATGTTCGGGAGAACCAAACAGGTTTAAAACATTTAGAGGTACGGTCGATGAGGCCAAAACCGCACGTGTAGTGGAAGTGAATTTGTAAGTAGGGAGACTTAGTTTCTTCTGGATTAGGTTGGGGCAAATAAGGCACAAAGTCCATTTGATTACCATATAATCTTCCTCACCTGAGTGAATTCTCAAGTGCAGGCATCTATTAACATGTGATTCTGGCCCCTCTCCCTTCTCCCTCCTCCTCAAAATGGTGTGTAATGATTGGCTGTCATGTTTAGACTTCCCTTAGAGGCATGAGGTGAAAGTTTAAAGGTGGTATGTGATTGGCCGAGGAGCGATGCGGAGTGTATTTAGTACATGAGGTGCCTAAAACATAATTTGAGGAACTATATTTGTCGAGATGGAATGACCTGTGATTCGATGCCTATTGACACAGTAATACACATGCACCAACCAAATAAACTTGCGTGTACCTAGTAGTTACAATTAGGGTTACTGTGTTATGGGTAAATAACTGAGCTAATATACGAAGAGAGTATGAAGCGAGTAATTACACTTGTGTACTGAGTAATTAAGAAACTTAACTGTAGATCCTTACCCTACCGACTACAACAGCATGCTGTATACAATGTTGAGGAAATTCTTTAGTATTTTCCTATAATTTATATGGAGTCATTCATTAGTTTAAAAAAATCAAATGTGTTTACAGCCTGTGCAAGTTTTTCAATATTGCATTTAATGTAAGGTCCACCCATGCTTTCTGCGAGAGTTAACAATAATGTTTCCATTTTCCTGTCTCTTCTTATGGCATTGATTGAAGCGAGAGGCAGATCTGAGTGCATGTCATGACATTCATTCGGGAAAATTGGTGAGTTTTCTTCTACGGATAATAGATGGGGTCTAAAACTTATCCTACAGATATGTATACATTTATTTTAAAACAGGCCATTCACAGCAGGCTCTCCCAAACAATATTCTCTAATTTCATTGCAAACGACTGCACAACAGAGGAATGTTTCCTCTACACTGTGGCAGCCATTCGGTTTCTCATCACAGCAAATGTCACCAGAGCAGGCTAACACCCACAATCACATATGGCTGTCAATACGAGTAGTTTGCCATTGCCTATCACTCTTCAGAACACCAGCTTTTATGAGGAGCTTTGCAATATTTCCATGAATGTGTACTCTGTTGTAGACAAGCACGATATTGTTGACAAGATCTTTCCTAATGGCAAGGAAGACAGTTTTATCCCAGTTTGCATTTCTTTTGTGCAAAAGGAAAATATTGTGAATGTTGTTGCTATCCGTGCTGCTGGCAATATAGCCAATCTCAATTTAGTTTTTATAAAATATTCGATACATCTTGTTCACAGTCAGTTGACTAAGAAATGCAACCAAAGTTTTATTTGCTAGTTTTGTCTCTAGTATATTTTTAAGTCAGGAGAAACTTGCAAACCATAATGATATGTGCCAACAACCCAACAACTGAAGGAAACAAGTGACTAACGTTCAGAAACTACGCGAAACAGGAAATAATGGCTCTCCATCACATATTGCAACTTGAAAGTGCACTCGAAACCCATGTTCACGTGTTTGCTGCAAGATGGCACATCGAGCACGACTCTTATTAACTAACTTGTTCATATTCTGCAATCACACTGCCAGTATGTAAGTTCGATTACAGTTTGAATCAGTAACAAGAGTTTGTGAGTGACAACTGTAAGTATAGGTGTTTGTTAAATTGCTTGAGTTGACAAAGTGGGATTGTGCCATTTGCAGCTAAACAGTCTCTGCGAAACCACTGAGCATTGCAAATAATACCAGACTCATGGTATAAACAAGCTGATGTATTTGAAAAAGAAAACCTCTTGGCAAAGTTTGTGGTAGATCGTGGCTACTTGACAAGCGAAGTAAGAGGGCGTGCCAACAATAAATGTTATTTGCTGTACAGACTAAGGAGAGATCAGCTTGTTGCTCTACTTCACAACTTGCAAAACTATGATACCCATCGTCTCATGAGGCCCCGGACCACACGTCATTTTATACAGTCCGATGGTAGCATTTATGGCAGAAAGTTACACATGCATATTCTGTAAAGAAAAATGTGCAATCATGTAAGCACGCAATTCACCTTAGATTTCATGACTGCTTCCCTGGCAACTCTAACTGGCAATCTTAGATCTGCTCAGTTGAAACTCACCTGTTCTGAGTTTCCAGACGACATGGGATTTCCTTTGGATCAAAGGAAGTGGGTTTTCCCTTATAACCACATTCTGTCTACAGAATACTTTAACAGTACCTTCGTATCACCAATATCATGAGAGGCAAGAGTGTGAGCGATGTGCACTACAAACACTCAATCCGTGTGGAATGTGTTTATTTGTAGAAACTTACTGAAGTATGCTATGCAGTATTTCCACACAGACACATGTTTGTTGGCTGATGTTTCGAAAACTTCAGGACCGTGTGTATACAGGAATATGATCTGGAGTCCAAATTCTATGTCATGGCTCCTTTGCTCACAAGGGATTGGCTTAAACTGAAAACCGGCGTGTGCCTCGAACTGCTGACAGGTACAGACAAATACCTCTTTATTGAGACAGAGGTCCAGGATGGCATTGGGCAGGTTGGCTGATGGTATTTGGAATCCAATAATATTTATATGGGCGACAAATGTAATACAAATGTGACAGAGAAATATGTTTGTTACTTCGGTGTGAATGGGTTGTACTGTAACGCAAGATGCATTTTGGAAATGTTGAGTGGGTGCAGGAAAGTGAGCATCCATCGTGGAAATTCTTTGACATAGACATTCAAGGTTACTCATGTTTTTGTCGCGAAAGTTTATTTGTTTTTCCAGAAGTAATGCCATGGCATGCTCTCGGATCTGCCTGTTCTCCAACCAATGCCACGCAGCAGAACAGAAAACCGGGAAATACATATCATTCAAGGGGAGACACTGAAGTACTACATCATGTATGGGACCCAACTCTACACTCTTAAACACATACTACATTTTGAGCAGAAGACGTTGATGGCACCAGATACAAATTTAATATTTAAAAACATGCTCAGGCTGAAAACATATACAAAATATGATTTTTCAAATTTATGAATATCTCCATATATGGAAAAAACTGCATAATGTCCATCGGGAATGGGCACCTAGGTCGTATCATGGTACGACACGATATAGGGGGCAGCAGAACTCATTGGACGTCCAACATTCATGTCAAGGAAAATTATCGATGAGAATTTGATGCTCGTTGAGATGGGAAAAGTACCTATTATATTTGACAGACCTATGAACACCCATGTTTCTACTTTGGATATGTCAAAATTATGTCTATATGATTGTCATTACAACTGAATGAAAAACAATCCTTCGCCCTCCTTGCTTTCGCTCTTTTCAGACACCGACTCCGTGATATATCGGATACAGGCGGCAAAGGCTCCTGACTTGGAAACACGATTTGATATGTCAAACTACGTGCAAGATAATCTCCAAAAGTTCCCTTTGGTTAAGAAAAGTATAACTTATGTGCTGATGGGTGAGATTTCCGGCCGCATCATCATGCACTTTGTTGGTCTTTGTCCAAACTTTATGCACACACCTTGCTTAACTGTGGTTGTGTGTATTAAGTGAAGGGGTTTAACACCAATGTGCCGTGATCACTTCTGTTACAGGATTATCTGTAATGAATATAAACACACATTCATGGGTTTGGTGGATCCTGTATTATTTTAGTACATGTATCTACATGGTGTTTACAGAACGTGTATAGAAAGTTGTGTTATCAGATGGTGAAGACAAATCTACATCACGATAAGGTATCGAACTTACCACGTGGTCATAACCATGGTCCATCAACAAAAATAACTCGCCAAGTACCAGTTCGTCCTTTATCTACCAGCACCGGTCACCATATTTCTACACCAGCACAACCAGTTGAAACCTCTCAAAATACTCAAACAGCAGAAGTCCTCTCTCTCCCCCCCCCCAGCACTGTCTTTCCAAATATATGAAAAAATAACATATTTAGTTTATTAAGATTATATTGCCATAAGAAAGTCATATAGTTTTAGGAGAATTTAAGGGATACAGTACACTAAATGTTAGTAACAGAAGAATATGATTTGTAGTAAATTTCAGTATTATGGATTTTTTTTTCAGTATCAAGTAGATATGTATTTTTTATAATAAATTAAATGGTACAAGACAAAGAGGGTGTGTCAACTAGACGTAGGGAATATTACTAAGATGATACAGTGTTATAAGAACAAAATAATGTGTAGAAAATCTGTGAAAGAACATACTTTGCGGCATCGAAAAAAATGTTCTTTGTTGTCATAGAAATATGTCAACACACGAGAGTTTGTTTGCATCAAGTGGTCAATAAAAGATTGCGTGTTAAAATGGTACGTGTTATATTTTTCATTTCTTATTAATATGTACTTATTACATTTTTAAAAATATATTACGTTATGAACACATTTCGCACTTAACATATATAATATTTACTTCACATATCTCATTTTATAATCATATTTAACTAAATATTTTATTTTGTTCAAGTGAGGTGAGTATGTTTGCCTATAATGAGTATCGTAAGAGCTAAAAAGAGTATGCTGTAAAATCCTATTAAGTATATAACAGCGGGATTGCGTAAAGAATATTTTGCAAATATAACACCCCCTTTTATTCTGCTAACGAACACATGTTTCTAGCTAGAGCAGTTACAGTAACGGTCAGTAAAATACAAAATAAACTGATATAAGCTTTTTACATTAATTATGTGATATTTTTACTCACATACACATATTTTCTTATCTACACTTTCCATAAATAACAGAGAGAGTGTGTATATCGCAGTTTCTGATGATAAGAAAGATTGTTATTATGAGAGTAGAAGAAATAAACGCATTTTTTCTAAAGTTTGTTGAAGTGAAATATTTCATATTCCAGTGCTATACACAAATTATGTATTCCAGACATAAACGTTTGTGTGAACGAAAAAAAAATACTACTTTAGGATTATTTACAAAACATTATTTATAAAATTTGTATTTAAGAATTATTAGAATTTAAGACGAGTGACAAGAGAGGGGAAATGTTGTGGAGCTTTTCGCCTCCCTTGGTTGAATGCATGCCGGTAGGCAGTTTCTATCTCCTGAACTAACTCTCTGTGTTGACGAGTGAGGGCCTCGGCGAGGGCAAAGAAAGTATGGATGGATTAACCTCTCCTCCACCTGCTTCCCGTCACACTGCTAGAGAGGAGACAAGAGAACTCCGACAGATTCTCTGTCTACAAGTCAGAGACGTGATCTTCCCCGCTCCGTGGCTGGAGAATGACTGAGGTCTGCCGTCTCGACCTCAGCACACCTGGCAGAGGCTATTCATACACAGGGAGTATTCGTTCTTGAAATGTAGGGTTAAGAGGCGACTGTTTCAACAGACATTCATACATACAGGGGAGAAGAGGTATTTTCAACAGTTATTATCAATTTGGTTATCAGTTTGTAACAGACATCCCAGGTGTGCGGATGCGTTTGTGGCACTGTGAAATTACTCAGTACGTAAGTGTATTTACTTGATACATACATGCTTAGTGTATGTATTTACCCAGTTATTTACTTAGTGCACTTTTACCATAATTACAAATATTCAGTACATGTCTCTCAATAAACCAATTATATGAACTTTAAACCCGAAGTCTCCCCCTCATCTCAAAAAAATTGGAATTACTTATGGCAGTGAGCGGAAGAGGATGGTTTTATTTCCCAACTAATTATTGAACAGATTTCGGTACATTTATGGTGTTGGTAGGGATATATACGCAATTATGTCTCATAATTACTCGTCAAAACAAGTGTAATTACTTGCTACATTATCTGTGAGTGTTTAAAATGTGATTAACTCACTGCGAAATTATTTTAATTGTATTTACTTAGTAAACACAAATAAATTAGTAAATTGTCTCACCAGATGTGTATTATGGAGACAATAAGCATCAAACCCCAGGCCTTTTCTCCTCGACCAATTTCTCTAAGACACTCACATTGTGTTAGACACCTCATGTAATAGCACAGACCCCACAACACTCCTCGACCAATGACAGCTCGCCCGCCTTCGTCCTTATCCTTCCTCCCTTTAAGGGGAAATACGACAGCCAATCACAACACATACTTTTTAAGTTTTTTTGGCAGGAGGGGGCAGAATCACATGTTAGAAGACGCGTGCACTTGAGGGTCCACCTGGGGGCGGGGAGTACATGTAAATAAAATGGGATTTGTGCCTGTTTTTCTCCTAGCTGATCCAGAAGTAACTAATTTCTCCTACTTGCGGGAGAGGTGTCTGTTAAGGAGGTGGAAATGTGGGCACATATGGCGGAGATGCAGTGTCCCTAAGTACAGTAACTGCACAGGAGCGAGGGAGGTCAACACAGGCGACAATGTCGAGGTGCAGCCCTCATGTCAGAGGTCGGAGGGGAGACAGGGATGACTTGTCCCGACGCACACTCACCTGCCAGGTGTTGGTGATGCTGCAGGTGTTGCGGCTGGTGATGGTGGGACGACGAAGACACTCTTCTCGACGCCTGCTTGTTGGCGGCGGCGATCGGACAGCCGGACAGGCTGCGATGCGTGCTACGGTTGGTGCTTACGTGTCCGCGGCCGTTGCAGCCGGGGGTCGGACATTTCAGGATTGTCTCATGCATTGCCAGGACTTGGAAACGGACCATGATCACAGCATCAGACAGTCGCCAGGGAGGCCCCTGTGCTACTCTCCCGTCGGCCGGAGTGCAAGCCATCTCTCTCTCTCTCATTTACAGTTTGCTGCATAGCTCCGAGATTGGAAGTTACTCACTATACGAACTATCTGTTTTCTAAGTACCCAATAGTTTTGTCTTCTGTTCTACCCGCACACTATATCCAATTTTACTTTACGGAATTTCTCTCTGAAAGTTTGAATATCCGATGTCTTAAACTAAAAGTTATATCTCACGGAAATAATTCGTTAACCTATAACATTTTTACAGTAACACTCGCACTCTTTAATCAATATATTATTCAACAATTTTAATAATAGGCCGGAGAAAATATATGACACCCGCTGATATTTTCAATAATTTCCAAAGCAAACATTCTTTCTGTCTACAAGCACAGAGTGAGAAGATAATTTTTACGTATGAAACGAGATTCCGAACTGTGGAAGTGATGAGAGATTCGTTGGCTTGACTTCGACTAGGAAAAGCAAGAGGCTCCAAATATTGTTTGAGTATAAACAACCTTTATTTCACACACTGCTTTTTACTTTCGCGATTAGCGAGTTGAAAAAAAAAATGAAGGTAAAACACAGAGTAAGATAGAGAAGAAAACAACTAAAGGAGCGGGTAGAGAGATAAAATAAATGAAAGAAAAATCAAATGGAAGGTTACGATAACTTACCACATGGGAAAAACTAACATTTTTAAACTGATATAAAACATGTTACATCATTTAAAAAACTATTTTATACCTGTTAAATCTATAATTTTATTTAGATAAAATAAAGATGTTGTTGACCGTATTTCATTAAATTATTGCAAGTAAGAAATTGTAAGGGATTGGAAGAAAATTAAAATGTAAAGGCTAAACTTGCAATTTTAAACTTCTTGCAATAATCGTGAATTGTACTGGTTTTCTGTGATTTTACACAGTTGTTTCCTTTGGTAATTTATGCAGAATAAAGGTGTGTATACTCAACCAATCGTCTGCGATTCTGATGCATGTCCGCATTTTGTCCAACAAGGGTTTGTTTCTCCCGAACAGGCATTGCAGTCTCACTATATCGAGAACCAACATCAATTTGCTAAGTTTTCTACCAGAGACAAGATTTCGCAGAAAAAAATAACTAGAAAAATAATTTGGCAAAATACACCTCTCTACCCGGCAAAAAATTAAAATTGCAAAAAAAAAAATAAAAATTAGCTTTGGCATTCAAAATTAAACACAACTAAACACACTAAATTTATAAGGAAGCTTCTAAAATTACTAATATAAAAAAGGTATTCAAGTAAACTTACTTTCAGGAGTAACTTTGTCTTTCCTTGGACAGCCAGACAAACTGAAACAAACAATTTTTAATAACATAACCATCAATAAATATTAATAAAAACAAGTTTATTTCACATTATTTCTGTAATTTGCATGCAATTCTGGCGGTGCGTAACTCGTGAACTAATTTGAACAACTTCGTAAAAATATGAATAAATGCGGCATGCAATTTTTTCCACCAATATATTTAAGATTAAACCAGTATACACTTAAATTTCAGTTCCGAATGTAACATTTGACTTTATTACACTTGCATGTTATGCATTCTATGTGTACTTTAATATACAGATAACAAATATAGTCCAGTGAATGCCGCCACACGATTAATTTTTCTGTTTCCCATTTTAGGAACGAAAGTACACAGATTTAAAGACTGAAAGGAATTGTATACATTCGTTTGGCTAGTTTTGTTTGTGTGGGAGACAAAAAATTATTTTCTAGTCCCTACAAAAGTGTTTGTTAGTGTTTACAAAGTATGTTGTTCTTGTGAACTCTAATAATAAGATTAGCGATCACTAATAACTAACTTTGTGTTCGTCAAAAATAATAATGGCAGGTTGACGCCCCTCAAAGTATTTTGAAGAACAGTGAACATCTGCAATGTACACACATTTACAGCTACTAACTTTCTGCTGAAACACTCTGTCGAGCATGTTGACTGCAGGTATCCGTAAAGGCACATGTTCAGACCACATGGACAAAACAACATGACAGATATCAAATAAAAAATCTACGAAGTGATTTTGACACCAGTGACCAGTGATTCACGACCAACCGCGTCCATTTCAACTGCACTCTATTAAGTCGCCAGTGCACAAGTAATGGCAATGACAGAGAAACGGAATAGTCTCGTGCAAGCTGTCCATTGGCCGTAATTTAAAACAAATAGAGGGGGAACTAAGATAAATGTAGTTTTGGGTGCAAAAGACAGGTGTCGGTGCTTCACGGCAAAGTCAACACTTTCGAAACAAAACGTTTAAATATGAATCGCTGCCCGTATCTTTATAATTATATACTACAATACATGCATACTGACATTCAGGCTCCTAGTTAAGTTGGTAGCGAATACACAAAAGTAGTTCTTAACACTTGATGTTTTATTGGAAGTGCGATGATAACATCTGTGGCCAAAGAAGGTTAGCGTGTCTGTTTCACACGTATTAGAGTACACATTAGCATAAAATTAAGACATTTATGTTGCCAATAATTGCACGGATTTACTTGGACGGCGCATGAATTAAGTTAACAGGCCTGTGGCGATTTTCATTTCACATATAGCAGAAGAATACAAAATTAGAAGAAATATTAGATCCCAAGCAGGGGTTTCAAAAGTTCTCAGTTGACCGTGAAAACCTATAACACTTGCATTTACTGGAAGTTTGCGCTACGTAAGACTATTTATAGTTACGAGGAAAACGCAAGCGAATGTCGTGACTACGTCGCAGACAACAACAAAGGGAGTTGTTGTATATGCCGTGGACTTGTTGTCCACTCTCCAAGCACTTCCGTCCCCGCAGTGAGTTGAGGGTATCCCAGCGAGGAGACATGCAATAGTACAATGCGAACGTGGCTGCAAGGATGTTGTACTCACCTCCTGTGGTGTGAGTACAGTCCGGTGACGTGTCCTTGGCCGTTGCAGCCTGGCGTCGGACACTTGCTGCCTTCTGCAACACACCAAGCCCAGCTGCGTCACCAACAACTGCACTACAGTCCACTAACGGACACTTCCAACTTGTCTCGAGCCCTGCTCGAGTTCTACTTTTAACATATTCCTCCGCCTCATGATAGCAAAGGTTAACTTAGTCTAGGAAATTACGCCAAAGGGATGACGCTCCGCATTCATGAACACTCACTTTTATAATATTTTGCATGAGAACTATTCCTTACTAGCCACTGTTTTTATTCATATTTTCTATAAATGAAGAGTTATAATTTCTAACTTAAATATAAGTAAAATTTTAATATAACTAAAATTAAGATACTTTTATGTTAACAGAAGTATTAAGAGCTTATGGTGTGGCATATTTAGGAAACAACCGAAAACGTCATATATCAAATGATTTTTCAAAGGGGGGGTAATTGTACTACCTCAAGTCCCGTGGGCGAGGTACTACACAGCATTTGTACCATACCACCCCCAAAATATTAATCTAGTGTCATACTATTTAGTACTTCAATTAAATAGGCAACAACAGCAATATTAACTCCATAAAAATCTCACGACCTGCTTGCATCAGAAACTGTTTTATACCGTTACGTTTACTTAAAATGCGAAAATGATGCTCACTTGAGTACAAGGCTGTCCTCGTGTCTCTGTAACACTCCTGATAGTCTCATCCTCCTTAAATACCTTATAATTAACATTTCTGTGGTTTATGAAGCCTAAACAATTACTGTTTTTCTCAACTTGAAAATAACGAAAATATTATTTCGCACAAGAGTTCAACAAAATGGCCTGAAAATTTTTTCGAAATAACACCAGTATAATTAGAAATGTACTTTTGTCTTTATTTTTCCAAATAAATCACTTAAATGTAATAAACCCACAACTCAATACAATATTTTACAACTTTATATCTAGCTCAATTTCATTAACACAAATTTAAGATTTCGGTGTTATTGTTTTTATCCTTGTAAACGCTGTATATACTAAGCAAAAATGTACATTGAAGAACGTATTCGCCTGAAACTTGTAATAGGTAGCATTTGAATCATTATTTACTCAAGAGACAACATTTCATTTAAAATAAATGCATTAAATCACATTATAGGTTTTAAAATATTTTCTATCACAAACGTTGAAGTTTCTAGACAACGTGCATTCCTTTTGGTTACTATCTTACGAAAATATTTGGAATACAAATTCTTAGAAGAAATAAATGAAGTTTTACTAATAAATTAGATCAGTTTTACTAAAGATTTTTTCATATCAAACTTAAAATTAGGTTTTTTTTTCGGTATAGTAAAATGCATTTCCGTGTTATTTCAGTTTTATCGCTATTCTTCTTTTAAACTTGTCTCTACTCACAACAGATTTCGTGTGACCAATTGAAGCGAAAGTATTAGTGAGTGAAGACAATTGGACGGCTCTTAACAGCGAAATATTGAGAGCCGATGAGGGTGATTGAGGTGAGAATGGAACAGCGCCGGAATGAAAAGAAGGGGGAAACAGGAGATCACTGAGCAAACCCACCGACCAGCGGCATCGTCCAGCACGATTACAACATGCAAAAATCCGGAAGTGACAAGGCCGGGGATCGAACCCGGTTCCTCTTGGGGGGAGGCGAGCAGGCTAACCGCTCAGCCACCGTGGCCCAGAGAAAGTAGGTTTGCGTAAAATATTTATTTTCTTATTTTCCAAATGGCACTGATATTTATAAAAATGGAGAATAGGTGCACTATTAATTAAGTATTGTAGAATAACACTTATTTTCCTTCCAATTTTCAGCAGCCTTTTAAAATTCGTGATCCCACACATGAATGTAGTCACGTGAGCTCCCACATTGTAGTGTCATTATAATTTAGTAGTTAGTTGGAAGAAAGGCTGTATACAGCAAGCTAGGACCTTTATTTTGTCAAACAGTTTACAGTGTTCTTTATTGTCCATAAATATACCACACAAAATATGGCGTTGATATCTCGATTCATCATTACGTTACGAACATTTCTGGGCCTGCGTTGGTATATCATTTAATTGCTGTTGTACGCAGCTTTGCCTTGATTTATTGTGAATATTAGTTATTCCTTTAATATGAGTAGTTATTATTAATAAACATTGTCGTCTTTTAAGTGAAAACTATAATAGCTGACGTTTTTTCTTGCAAACAATGCAAGTCTGCAAAACCTTTAACTGCCATTATCTCAGAACGTGCTTTTCTTACAGCCGTGATAGTCATTATGTGGAAACAATAATATTACTTCGCAGTTCGCGTTTGGTACTGATGGCAATAAGAATGTGAAACATTAAGAAATAACTTCGCCGTCGCCACATGGAAAGCGGCACGGCCTGTTTCTCAGTAAAAGTCTGGAAACTCACAAAGAGCCAGCGTTCCCTCTTGCAATGACACAAATACTTCAGTGGTTACAGCGCAGCGCCGGGTTTTAGGTTTTACGGCTCGAAGGCCAGCACACCCTCTACCTTTACCTCCCGCACTTCAACTGTACTCTGATGAGTCAGATAGTGCACAGAACTCTCTCCTCTTTAGTGCCTTTTGATGGTAATCTACGGATTTTCTTAGGAAAACTTGTCCTCATCAATCACAGGTATTACAACTCCGAACATTGAGGCCTTCACCATAATACCCCTTCACGAGTCATTAGAAGTTTGCTCTTCTTGTCACTTGTAGAACTCGTGTCAATTCTTTACCCAATTCTAATGGCAAACTCGTTCCATAATAAGGCGACAGCGCCAACAACAAAAACAACAACAAGACTTATAGTGCTCCAGGTGACAGCGTCAGTCTGTAGTACGTTCCAGGAAGCGAGGGCAGCTGTTGGGGGTTTCTTCCTGGTTATCCAGCTGCCAGCCATCTTGCCCTCACCTCCGCCGTACAATCTCTCAGCGTGGCCGGGCTCATTGTTCCTTGCAGAGAGGGGAGGAAGGGACAAACTGGTCGTGGTGAGGTGAGTAAGGTAAGTACGTTTGGGAAC
>NQII01000235.1:1041540-1063435 GCA_002778355.1 Clitarchus hookeri | reverse complement strand
GAAAGCCCGGGTCGGGCGGTCTTACTGATACTAAACGATGAGTTCGTGAGTAGATTCGACAACGCCTCATCACCGCCGCCGACGAAGGACTCTCGTCAGCAACCCTCCCCCTCCCCTTCACAATCCCCGGCGCAAGACGGCAGATCCTTGCGGCTTCCCCGGCCAAGAAGAGTTAATTTCTATTCAAATGCATGCGCCCCCTGCCACCCTCCTTAACGCGCAGGTGGTGTAATGGCCGAGACCCTGTGGGCGAGGGTGACGCCGTACAACCGCCAAGACTCCCTGAAGACAGGAGACTACTTGCAAGTGTGCCCTGAGGCCGCGCCGAGTATGTCGACACATCACTGCGTCCTGGCGTACCTCGCCTTAACTACACGACACGGTAGTGCTATCACAAGGACTCTCACACATGGTCTCACATTCTTCTAAACAAGACGCTAATAAACCTCTGCATGCTCTTGGCAATTACTTCAGTTATTGCTTAACCATTTCCAGACCCACTTTAATGAATGGTTTCAAGTGCGGCAAATAATTAATATCTAGACGCATACCATATAGTCCATTCGCGGTTACTGCCAACTTTACTGAAGCCCTGCTAAAGTTCTACTTTCAGGATATTCCTCCGCCTCATGCAAACAAAGCTTAACTGAGTTTANCTTTACTGAAGCCCTGCTAAAGTTCTACTTTCAGGATATTCCTCCGCCTCATGCAAACAAAGCTTAACTGAGTTTATAAATTACACCAAAGGGACAACGCACTGCATTCGTGCGCACTCAGTTACTTTGCATAGGAACTATTTCTTACTAGGTCTTATCAAGAAACCTATTTCATCTGTTTTTATTCATATAAGTATAAATGTAATTTTATACTTTATTGATAAAATATAAATAAAGTTCAATTTAACAAAAAATAAGGCACTTTTATGTTACCGAATGTATAAAAAGNCTTTATTGATAAAATATAAATAAAGTTCAATTTAACAAAAAATAAGGCACTTTTATGTTACCGAATGTATAAAAAGCTTGTGATAAACGACATATTTATGAAACAACCAAACACATCATACATAGAGCGATTTTTCAAAGGTTTGATTTTAAAAAAATGTGAGTAAACCGTGAATATATTATACTTAAGCTGGCAGAACACTTGTTTCTTTATCACGACAACTGAGTTGTAAGTGCAGTGTTCGGTAATACTAGCGTGGACCAGCTTGTGNTTTCTTTATCACGACAACTGAGTTGTAAGTGCAGTGTTCGGTAATACTAGCGTGGACCAGCTTGTGTTACGCCAGTCTTCCACAGGACATATCACTGGGCAATAATCCTCAGTGTTCGGCAATACTAGCGTGGACCAGCTTGTGCTACGCCAGTTTTCCACAGGACATATCACTGGGCAATAATCCTCAGTGTTCGGCAATACTAGCGTGGACCAGCTTGTGCTACGCCAGTCTTCCACAGGACATATCACTGGGCAATAATCCTCAGTGTTCGGCAATACTAGCGTGGACCAGCTTGTGCTACGCCAGTTTTCCACAGGACATATCACTAGCAATAATCCTCGCATGACGCATTACCAGTCAAGAATATCATTCCTGTGATTTATAACACTATTATATACACTTTTACATACTGAGTGTTAATAATAAACTTATTAAAGTATTTTTCAAAAGGAGAATATGTATGGTTATACGAGGAAGTAGGATATTTTACAAAGCAAATCCATTCTTCTTAATCCACCCACGAGGGAAATCTTGTCACACCGCTATAAAATACAATTCAAACCACTAGCAGATCACGTGAAGCCAAATTTCTATGAATCGACTGGCATTAAAGATGAACGTGTATTCCGAAGACTTCAAATGGTCACACGGACGAATATGTTATATTAAAGGAAGGGAAGAAACTAGCGTACAGACCGCGCGTTATTCATTTTGCCATTTGGGTTTTTGTACCATTAAGTGACATTACACATACAAACACCGATCACATCAAATCTTTATTTGGCGACAACTGGAATCAACCTTTAGCATTCAAACTGACGTTATTTTTCGCCTCCTCATATTGTTTTGTATGCCCCAAAATATTATTACTTTGTGTATTTACTTTTTATTTTGTTTTTATTGGCGATTAATTCTTTATCCTCAGCAATATGTTGATATTGCGAGAAATATTAAAATTGCGGATATGTCTATGTGCGTTACTTTATTGAGAGTTTGAAACATCTGGGCAAAGCCACAAAGCTGCAGATCGTCTGACATGACCTTCAATAACAAGTCCTAAAAGCTCTCAAGTATCAGTAATATTTAAATACCGTAAATGCTGTATTCAATACAAAGAACCATCAACGCAACAATGGGGCTCCATGTTCAAGGATGACTACAATTCCACGTACATCTCGCATACAACGCATACAAGAAATGTTGAAACTGTTTTTTTTTTTTTTACAAAATCTTTATATCAGCGAAGAAAAACAACGCTAGCAGAATNTACAAAATCTTTATATCAGCGAAGAAAAACAACGCTAGCAGAATCTTGTAATTTAAATAAGTCGTTTACAACGGAACATACACATACTTGCACAGTAATGAGAAGTTTAGCGTGGAAAAGAAACGATTTGCTGGCAAACGGCAATACTGAATAGCGACTTAACGATTTTGCAACTGAACTTCTCAGTTGTAACTCGTGCACCCATCGCATACAAATATTGGTATAGCTTAGACAAACGACAATGAATTGTATTTTATGTTAAATATAGAACATACAGTTTTAATAAAAAAATACGATGTGCGAATAGTTTTATGTTAATTCGAGTCTAGACAGGATCAGCATTTCATTTGTCTGGCACAACNAAAAAATACGATGTGCGAATAGTTTTATGTTAATTCGAGTCTAGACAGGATCAGCATTTCATTTGTCTGGCACAACATTTAAATTATGAAAATAGAAATTACACCTTTACGTATTTTCCTTATGCAAGACCACATGGGTGTTGCTTATATTGCGATAACTATCACAAAATTGGGATTCTCAGCAGAGGCGATCGCCCCTCCCCCTCCCTTCTTAGCAGGAGCTCTAGGAAATGAGGCTGCACTTGCCAGTCGTTTGTAAACTAGAGAAAATGTCGGTGTTAGTCCACTCACGGCTATTACCTACTTTTCTGAAGTCCTGCTAAAGTTATATTTGCGAACTATTTCTCCGCCTCATGCAAACAATGCTTAATAGAGTCTAGGAAATTACACCAAAGGACAACTGCCGCATTCGTGTGCACTCGTGATATTTTTTATGAGAACTATTTCTTAGTATGCACTATCATCACACCCATCTTCTCTCTATCTCTACAAGACAGGAGTCAACTGCGAACGTAATGATCATGCAGGTTATGCTTACCTCAGCAATGAACCCTTGAATCTTCTACGAGTCGGAACAGCGCACTTCTAGTGGTTCTCTCGTTGTACCAATATTACTGTGCTTATTGGGAGTACACAGAGCGACAGAACTGGTCTTTTCTCAGCAGGTGGTTGCAGGCGACTCACTCAACTCGCCTAGAATATCTGCGAATGTGTGCCACACTCAGATTGCCACAGTAACCTATATACAATATGCAATATCAAATTGTAACACACAAACGTCTGAGGAATGACGGCTATGAGCGTAGGCCGGAAGACGGAGAGACTGCTGCTTCCCCCCTCCCCCAACCCGAGGTCATAAAACTGCTCCTTGAGGAGTTCCTCGAGGAAAACAAAGCTGTTCCCATTCGCGAGCTAATGACGTCACGTCCGGTGATCCAATTTCTAGGGACTGAGTAGGAGAACTTTGGAGGCAGAGGAAGGGATGCCACCACGGGAAGGGTGAGGAGGAGGGGGGTATTGACAAAGTGCCGATATTGGCTGCCATTAGCGGTAAATGTTTCTGCGGAAGTTGGCAACGTCACGACCAGACGAGGGCAGATTGTCAGGAGAAATGAACAGCACGCGACCAGCGTTCAAGCCTTCTCCGCCGTGCTGAGTCCAGACTAAGAGAGGACACTACTGCTGTGTCCACTCGGAGCCACTAATGTTCCTCCGCTTACAACTCTTAACTCTTTACATATTTTCAGACTACGGTTTGCCTAATTTTACTACAATTCTCTTGCACTACAATTCTTTCACACAACGACAATGTTTACAGTAGCTATACGTTAGACACGTTAACTGCGTTTATCAAAAACATGCTACGTTGAAATCGTTGAAAGGTTTTCGCTAATCAATAAATGCTACTAGTTTTGCAATACAATTTTGCTACTAATACGTAAAATTGGGTAATTACAAACTACTTCAGGCTTCCCTCTACCAAGCCCCTCCCCGCCTTATCCACATTCTAAGAACTAACTTAACAAATAAAAGAATCTGTGCCCACAATAAATTATTCAGGAAATAATGGATGAATGGCTTTCCCCAGTAAACTTACACCCGTAGAATATTTGTAATGCGAACGTTCTTTGAGCTGTAAGACATATTTTTTTCGACGTCTTTAAGAAAGGCTCTTTCGAAAACAAACATTTAAAAATCAGAACATTGAATTGAAATCTTGAATGAATGGGGTATTAATATTTGTGTCTTATCTTAAAGATAGCGTGAAGTTATTTCCAAAATGATTGAAATCTGCTACATAAAATCATACTTCGCTGAGAAAAGATTGAATGTTCCTACTTCCTACGCAACAGAAGTGTCACGTACTGAAAAAAATATTTACATTTCAACACAAAAGCTAGGAGACACACACTTGTTTTAAAGTTTACTTAATTTTCAGGTGTCGAGATTAAGACTGTTTACTAAGCAACACGAATTACTTGGGTTACATTAGTTCACTTCAGTAGGGCGCTACTGAAAGCCAAGTTTTATTAAAGAGGNAAAAAAGGGGGGGGGGGGTTATTGTCTTACAGAGAGAAGGTGCAAAGGCTCGCGATATTTTCTTTGTGACACACGGGACTCAAAAACTCACCAATGTGTCTAGAAGGCCTGAATGAATCAAGCTTCCTTATCAGGAACTTCACAAACATTATAATAAAATAACCCGAAAAGAGCAATTAAAAATAATATAAGCTATAAAATTTCAGAGCCAAGATAAAAATAACAGAGTCAAAATGAAAGTTCGAAAATACTAAACGTCTAAGTTTTATTTTAAAAGTTGACTACAAAATCTCTATGCCACAAAAACCCGTTTTGTCTTTAATGCCTTATAGGCAATAAAGCTTACATAAAATATTTCTACCTCTATGAAATATCATTAATAACACCCTTCAAATTTGTTAGACTAGCAGGCAATGCAAAAGTATTTGTAAGGAGGTTTAAAATATAACGTGCTAAAATCACTTCTGTAGAAATGCACGTTGTTGACTAGTTACCCACTTTATCGAAAGCTAAAACTAGCTTATATAAATATTTTCCCACTCCAAAAATGAACCAGTCTTAAAAGATAGCTAGCAAAGCAAACTTTAAATTTCATTCACATCGTTCGACGATATTTGCCAACTTATAGTAAGGCGAAGTTTACATTGATTTGACTACACATGAAAATAACAAATTTTTCCCTTAAGCCCATACAAAATATAACCAAAAAAACCGGTCATCCAAATACGGGGATCAATCTTTGCCCCAATATTTTACAAATCTCACCCGATTTAGTTGATAAAAGAGGGGATAAAAATACAAAAGATATCTAAAGCTACAAAATTGGACGCAAAACAGTATTTAATCCGATGTAAGGGTTCAAATACACTGAAGAGCCAAAAAAACTGGTACACCTGCCTAATATCGTGTACGGCCTCCGAGCACGCAGAAGTACCGCAAGACGACGTGGCATGGACTCGACTAATGTCTGAAGGTATGCAGGAGGCAGTTCACACCATGAATCCTGCAGGGCAGTCCACAAATCCAATCTCCGCCAATTCAAGAAAGGGTTGCACGTCTGTCACGTTTAATAATTCTCGTCAGTCGTCGTTTGTCCCTTTCTCTTTCACGATCTTTTTCCGGCCGCAGCGATGTCGAAGATGTGATGTTTTACTAGATTCCCGATATTCACGCTATATTTGTGAAATGGTCGGACGCGAACATCCAAATGTTATCGCTACCTCGGAGATGCTATGTCCCATCTCTCGTGCGCCGACTATAACACCACGTTCAAACTCACTTAAATCTTGATAACCTGCTATTGTAGCAGCAGTAACCGATCGAACTGCCTACCGCATCGTGTTACTTTGATTGGTTCCATACCTCTGTTATTTGCATACGCACGCCTATACCAGTTTTTTTTGGCTCTTCAGTGTNTACTTTGATTGGTTCCATACCTCTGTTATTTGCATACGCACGCCTATACCAGTTTTTTTTGGCTCTTCAGTGTACATCCAGATAAACTCTTTCCAAAATAAACTACGCCATAGAAACAGAATGAGTCCTCGTGGTTTAACATTACGAGGCTCTGCTTTGTGACAGTCTTAGCATTGCAAAACCCATTTACTGAATTCATTCCGCTCGTTGGGTCAATAAAACATTTACTTCACTAGATTTACAATTTTATCCTTTACTAGATGTACACCAAAACAGGATTTGTGGGTAATACTGGTGAAACCGCTCCCTTAAGATAATTTGTAACAATAAAACATACTAAATTGGCCATTCTTATCTACAATCCCCTAAAGTCTTTCCCTAATCTCGTAAGACGATGCCACATATTTGTTAGTATCCTCACATTCTCTGTCATCTCTTTGATGGTCTTGGAGTGCATAATGTGCCTGGAGGAATGTTTGTGGCGCTGCTACTTTTCTACACTACCTGTCTTCATTTGTTCTTCTTGTGTGGTACTTTTG
The DNA here is from genome assembly GCA_002778355.1 of Clitarchus hookeri. Lineage (NCBI taxonomy): Eukaryota > Metazoa > Arthropoda > Insecta > Phasmatodea > Phasmatidae > Clitarchus > Clitarchus hookeri. The sequence goes on along the minus strand of NQII01000235.1, from coordinate 1,056,592 downwards.
TTTCCTATTCAAATACTACAATTTCATATATCTGAACCTCCTGAAATTCCACAGTATCAAACATTCGAGATGAAACAATCCTTAATATGTTTTACTAAAAATTTCCACTTAATTAATATGACTGCCCGTCGAGCAATACTCTCAATTGGTTTCTTAGAAGATAATATCCAGCTGAAAGCCTCATTATCAGCGTGTAAAATTAACTCCAGATAATCGATATGTTCAAAAAAACATTTTCATTAAAAAAAATTGCAGCCATCACTTCCTCTAAGTAAATAGAGTATCTTTGCTCAGTAGGATTCAATAATCTGCTTGTGTAAGCCGCATTATCTCTTGGCTCAAAACAGCGCCTACAGCTTGAGAACTTGCGCAGACTTGCAGAGTAAAACATTCTTCAATATCAGGTACCAACAGAACCGGAGGAGACACCTTACTGTTTCTATTTTAATTTACAGGAAGTGCTTTTCTGGTTCAAATCCTCTAATAGCGAGCTTCGTCCAACCTAAGTGCTGATAAATCATGGGTCATAATCGGTTCAATATGTTCACCGCATGAACATGAAGTGTTAGCGATGACTGAGGCGCTGTTTTGTTTATATATCGCTGTCTTCATTCAAGTTCGATCAACATGGACTTTAATTTTAAAAATAGCATACTAAAAAGAAAAATAAGAAACTTACAATAACATATTTAATTTATAAAGTAATTGCTTTAAGCGAAAAAAAATTGCAAACTTCCTTCAGGACACTTTAGAACTAAAGAAAGCTCTGTTCATGTTATTCTACAGTTGGCAAACATTCTGACAAACGTGGGAAGTAAGCTAATAATAACAGTAATAATGGTAAACGAGAAAACTAGTAATGTTACCCAGTAAGTAGTAAAATATGGCTCATAAACTTTGCAGTCAATGATCAAATGACATCAGCTCAAATTAGCCTATACCTAGGAAGCCTTAAAGTTGACTTCTTCGATTTACAGAAATGGATGTTTATGTGGCTGAATGTGAAATGTTTATTTCTCGCTTAACTGTACAGAAATTCACTTGTTACTGCCGACTTAGTACAACTCCTGAGAACTGGAGATAGGCGGCCATTATCAATAAAATATATGTAAATTACAATTAATGCGAAAAACAAGTAAGGCGGTTATCAGCCACGCNTAGGCGGCCATTATCAATAAAATATATGTAAATTACAATTAATGCGAAAAACAAGTAAGGCGGTTATCAGCCACGCGAGAAAAGAGTATTAATTCTGCTAGTGAAATTTAATAAATATGTACATGAACAAGAAAACCGAGACTGCTGCAGTAAATGTTGAGGTAGGTATATGTTACACGAGATACTTATGTATTTTTACGCGGAAGAAAATAATGGAGTGAATTCCTCGCGTGAGAGGTGTGCGTATGTAAAGAACAGCTGTTCACACGAGAAGACAAACTGCTTCTGTTGGCCAGCAATCACTCATNTAGGCGGCCATTATCAATAAAATATATGTAAATTACAATTAATGCGAAAAACAAGTAAGGCGGTTATCAGCCACGCTAGAAAAGAGTATTAATTCTGCTAGTGAAATTTAATAAATATGTACATGAACAAGAAAACCGAGACTGCTGCAGTAAATGTTGAGGTAGGTATATGTTACACGAGATACTTATGTATTTTTACGCGGAAGAAAATAATGGAGTGAATTCCTCGCGAGAGAGGTGTGCGTATGTAAAGAACAGCTGTTCACACGAGAAGACAAACTGCTTCTGTTGGCCAGCAATCACTCATAAACATCTCCCACTTATGAGATCAGCTCGGAATTGATTACAGTTAAAGTTCCCCGGAAGACACACGACAGATTGTGAAGCCTCGAATACAAGTTGGGGTGATATTCCGTTCTCTTTTCGAAAATTCACATCTTTATCCTGAAAANGTATTTTTACCTAAGCTCTCTATATTCGAGCAATATCCCATACAATACAGTACAGAAAATAATTTTTGCTGGTTTTGACTATGTGTAATGGTATAAAATAAATAAAATAATTAATAAACTTTTCCCTCATCTGAGTGAAATCGAAGATGGTGTAATACTCGTGAACAGACGTTCAAGTAACAGTGTTTTCTAAACCACCCGGTTTGACGAACTGGATGCTTTCCGAGCAATAGTAAGACATCCGGAAACTTCTAGAGGTCACGTGACGACCAAGCTAAACATGGCAGTAGTGTAGGCACCCCAGGAGCTGTCATTTGTATATCGGATAGTGTGACTTCATGATGAGCGCATTATCTTGTGTACTAGGTTGTACGTGGTTTATGGACGTGCATTACTGGTTCACAGTCCTGCAAGCCGTGTCACAGAACGAGTGGCTCAAACACAAAAGTAACAAGCAAGTACATGTGTTTATAAATTTTTGCCACAGCTGAATAAATTAGGCAATGAAAAAAAAAAACCTTTAGTTAGGAATTGTACTGCCATAGTTACGACGCTGTGGCCTACGTAGGGACCAATAGAAATGTGTTTGTACTTCACGTCGCTGGCAACAGGTGTTCACGAGACAGCGGGGTATAGTCTCAGCACAGAATAATAACTCGTACAGGCGTGGGAGTTGCACACTTTGTTTCCTGCTATGCGCAGTGCAGACGAGTGCAGCCGCTTCCTCCAAGATATAGAACACTTGAATGGAGAGGTGGACGTCTATCCTGCGACCAGTATAGTGTACTCGCCAAGTTCTCGGTCCCTAGTCATGGTGATGATGGTGAAGCATCGCCACTTGGGCGAGCAGTCTTGGAGAAGAGACGAGGTCAGGTGGCGTCCTACATGTGTTACGCCCTCGCGTCGCTGGCAGTTGCCGCGCCCTCCGCCAGGCGGCNCTCTTCTCTCTCCGTCTGCCCCACTCGCGACCTCGAGTCTGGGCCGCCCAGCCGCCCCCTGCAGGCCTTGTTTACCACGCCCCGCAACCCAGGAGAAGCCCGGGAACGGACTGCTGTTCTGCGTGGCGGGCTGCCTACCCAACACCCTGCAGGCGCCTCTTCGCGGGCCACGTCCTGGCACCAGACGCCCGGCCATAACTACTGTCACTGGCCAAGGTGCAGTATAGGTGTGCTAACAACCTGCACCTCCACCAATCCCACCATTGTAACTCACTGAAATCTGACCTTAAATAGGGCCTTAGGTTATAACACGGAGTTAAGTTGAGCACAATGATTTAAGTTGGGGGTTGATTAAACGTAGAAGGCCCACGTCTACCTGGAGCTGTTTTACACGTTTGAGGCTGAGAGACGCAGGAGCGATAACGGCGACATTGCCTCGAGCATCAAGTACGCCATCGCCTCTAATCGCAAGGCTCTGAACTGTCGTGCAGTGTTCTAGTCGCATTGCGTCTACCTATGGGACTTTCAACGGTGATCCTATTATTTTATTGGAGGAAAGTCTGTAAGAAGGTGTAATTCAGAGCTCTGTAGTAGTTCTGNGTCTGTAAGAAGGTGTAATGCAGAGCTCTGTAGTAGTTCTGTACGTATCTGATGCATACATTTTGAGAAGCAACGCTTTGAAAAAGCAGTTTTTAATAATTTTGGATAACTGAAAAATGGCGTTTACAATGTGCGTGACGTCTTGAACGCACTCAACGTCCCTAATCTGATGTGCGTTTCTCCGTAGATCCGCACATTGCACGCACGTTTAATATTTTCGCAGGAAAACGCGAACAACTAACTAACAATCTGTAAAGCGGGTTAAGCGCCAGGTAGGCGGGAACATTAAGATTATACAAAAATTGAACTAAATGCTATAGTGAATCGATACGAAGAAAGCCCTCAGTGAATTATAGCAGAATGTTAGACGATTCTTACAAGAGGATAGTACTGCACCACTTTCTCAATGAAAGCCTTATTGAAGAGTCCCCACCTTATAGATGCAGCCGAAGGCTGAGTTCAGGGGGCGGTTAGCGACGGCCGGACACACACATCTCCAGACGTCTTATTGGTCCGTCGCTCTGATGACAAAAACACGCCGCTCGTAGCTATATTGGTCCTACATCAGGCTTGTTGTTGAAGTGTTCGGCTCCTCTTACAGGCGTGGAGAGNACGCCGCTCGTAGCTATATTGGTCCTACATCAGGCTTGTTGTTGAAGTGTTCGGCTCCTCTTACAGGCGTGGAGAGAGTTCCTACCGTCGTCTCTCACAGAAATCACGTCTCCTGTCCTGGTTTACGCCTTTTCTGCCCGAGAGTGTGATCAAGCAGGTAGTTCAGTTAAGGCCTGATCACGGTTCATAACACTAATATTATCTTATGTGGCTTGCATTCTCAAAACATTGGATCAATGGCGAGGTTCACGATATTTTTATTTGTTGGCTTCATTTTACCACAGATACATATATGTCATCATTGACCAAATTCCATGCTAAATTATTATGTCGACTCCTGAATCATTGAAATGGAACTACTAGGTACCAGAGCAATGACAAACTCTAGCCACACTGTTTAACAGTATTGCACTATTCTTGAATACGATTGTTGTGTGTCTTTTATCAGCCCAGGTTACTTTAAAGTCCGAGTTACAGCCAATCTTTATTACTGTTCTATACGCTGTTCAGTAGATGTCTACAGCCATCCTAACTGAAGGCATCTACTCGGCATTGCTCAGCTCATCGTAGAGCAGCCTGTTTACCTGTGCTTCTGAATAAAAGAACATTGAAATTTAGCTGGAAATTTTTATTTCCCAGGGTTTTTGCTTATGTAGATACTATTGTACTCGCTCCTTCCTTACGTTCAAAGCCAGAACATTTTGAAGAGAAGCTTATAGTTCGGCCGAAACCAGACTCGAAAAATTAAAAATAAAGTTATTAATAATTGAAGGCAATTTAAAGTGACAGAAGCGTGCTGCGCCAAAACAGGCTGCAAGAAATATCCACTGCACGCTATCTTCGCTTACATACCACTCTCCCCCCCCCTTCTCCTCCTTTTCCCTCGANCGCACGGGAGATTGGAAAAATGGCGAGGGGGAGGGGGCAAGTTACTTAACTGACTCCAAATATGTCGTTTTTTCTTTCTTTTTTTTTCAAAAAAGTTTATCTCTCTCCTGGTACTCATTAAAAATAATTGGCTGAGAAGCTGTAGGTAACACCATAGTGCACAGATCCACCTTATCCTCCCCCTTCCCCTCGACACGCTGCTTCCCGCTCCCTCTCACCCCCCTCCTCCTCTCTACACACTCGTGTCGAGGTGCGCACTTGAATTCTGACTCAGTCCTCGTTCTGACAGAGAAGTACGCTACTGTTNCTCTACACACTCGTGTCGAGGTGCGCACTTGAATTCTGACTCAGTCCTCGTTCTGACAGAGAAGTACGCTACTGTTAACGTTAATGGAGGGTTTAAGAACATACACAGCATGGGCACAATACCAGATATCATGCTGCAAACACATGACTATTAAGTATAGCTATTATAGATAGTTGACTCTTCCGCGAGCAAATCTAGGAACTCTACCTTGGATAAATGGGANACTATTAAGTATAGCTATTATAGATAGTTGACTCTTCCGCGAGCAAATCTAGGAACTCTACCTTGGATAAATGGGAAAATAACTTTATATTCGCACTTTCTCATTATAGATACACACTCGTTCAAAAATTATAGTTTTTTTTAAACCGTATGCCATATCTTATTAGATACTTGTTAGCTATGTAATTTATTCTCCTGTAATTAGTATATAGCCATTTCCAAGCAATAAAATAATTACTTTAATTTTGTAGAAAATTACAGAAAAAATTAGGCAATAAAACGTTACTCGTGTAAATAAATTAGAAGGTATTAATAATTGGTTTTCAAACAAAATATGGTAATTCAGTAGTGAAGTGTACTTCGTGACTTCAAATGACAAAATATGGCAACTATACAAATATATCCCTGACAATATCAGGAACCTGAGAAAGAAAATATTATGATTCTAATTAAAGAACTGATACTAGGTATCTCTCATATGTGCTTCTAACAATAAGAAAGGACGTTAGCTTGAACGGATGGAAATCTGTTAAGTCGCAAGTGTGGTGGCTGGCGTGCGTGGAAAACTTCCGAATTGTATAACCTCATCCAACAGAATTTGAAAGACATCTGACACATTCTAGGATATAACTAAATATTTATCACAATGCTGAGATACCAGTAAAGTAATTTCATTTGTGTTGCGAACATTATTCTCAGTTTCTTAAAGTTGAAACCCCAGGGGAAAGAGAGCATGCAGATCACGACTTCGCAACGATCACGTTAGGAATTTGTAAACGGCGCGCACGTAAGGAGANGGGGAAAGAGAGCATGCAGATCACGACTTCGCAACGATCACGTTAGGAATTTGTAAACGGCGCGCACGTAAGGAGAGTGTGTGGAAAGAGCAAGGAAGCAAATGCCGCAGCAGGTTTGTACCGCGGAACAGAGCATGGCGGGCTGTACCAAGTACAAGGGGGAGCGCCGATGNTGCAAATGCCGCAGCAGGTTTGTACCGCGGAACAGAGCATGGCGGGCTGTACCAAGTACAAGGGGGAGCGCCGATGTGTGAGCAATAAGGGGCGGGTCGGGGATCGGAGAGAAGAAAGCCACTTCCGGCATGCTCTTTCGTCGAATTCCGGGTCCGGACCTTTCAGCCGGCCTTTTTCCGGAGCCGTCGAATGGCATCCTCGAGCAGGAATACCTCTGCACTGGTGTTGTTGCCTGTTCGCCCCCCTCCCCCCAATACACACTTCTCCGGTGCTTCATGCGCTCTCCCAAACACTTTTAGCGGATTTTTAATTATAAAAAAAGGAGCGGCGGAAATTCCAGCAGCCCGTCATAACTGATTCATAGCACGCCACGTCCAGATGCGAGGGTGAACGAAAACAATGAANATTTTTAATTATAAAAAAAGGAGCGGCGGAAATTCCAGCAGCCCGTCATAACTGATTCATAGCACGCCACGTCCAGATGCGAGGGTGAACGAAAACAATGAAGCATTTTTATTTTTTTGCTTTGAAACTCGAATGGATGCAAAAGGTTTCTGCCGGTGGTTCACCTCCTCCCCCCCCTGAGATCTCCACAGCACTCACTGACGTTCGTTAGAGCTTCCGCCCACGTGCGCCGAACTCTTTCTGAAGAGGCGAGCCAGGTGGTGGTAAGGGCGAGAATGTACAGCTCATATAACGTCACAACGCCACTATTATAAACCTCGCAGTGTGCACGTGGGACTTTTAAATTTAAGATGTAGTTAGAAGGTAGCTTGTGACGTAAAAAATCTTCGATAGAATACAATCACACGCTTTTAATCATTTTAAGAATCAATGAGAAACTCAACAAGTATAACGATAACCTCGTTAGCCTTGTGTATCCTTAAAAAACAACACGACTAAAATTTAACGTGACAGGAACGTTCGTATGGTCCTAGGGGACCATTAGGTTGCTTATTTTTTTAAATTTTATTTATTTAGGTTTTCCAAGAGCAAAAACCAGTTTTATTATTACACTTACTTTGTCTAAGCTAGAAGTCAGTGAAAATAAATCATCTTTTAGTATAGTTGACAGTTCAAACACAATAAATAGCACGACCAAATTATTTTGTTCACTATTGTTTACCATTTTACAATTGGTGGGCAATACAATAGCAAATATTTCCCGGGGGATATATATATGACTTACAACTGGACTATAGAAACAAGCTCTCTGTAGACAATCTGGGGGAATGTAAGACAGAAATAATCTCTTATGAATACTTCGAAGGTACGGTCATGTCAATGTTCCCGGTGGAACCGGGCTTGACGTCACACATGAATGGAGTCACGAGAATCCCTCTGTCACGTCAGCTACAAAGTCGTAAACAGCCTCTTGTTGACGGCGTGGTAGCTCCTTACATCTCCCGCCTACCTGGAGCTTTTTCCGCGTTTGACCCCGAGAAGCGCGGGAGCGATAAGGGCGAAACTGCCAAGCGCATCAAGTTCACCAACGCCACTAAGCACAAGACTCTCAACTTTCGCGCAGTGTTCTCATCGCATTGCGTCTACCTATGGGACTTTAAGCGGTACCCTATTATTTTATTGATGGAAAGTCTGCAGGATGGTTAAATGTGGGGTCTTTGAGTAGCTTTATATATATCTGAAGCGTATATTTTGAAATTCAACGCTTTGAAATAGCCGTTTTTAGCCATTTTGGAGTACTCTGAAATTGTGTTTCTATTATGCGTGACGTCTACAAAGCACTAAACAGCTCTCGTCTGAAGTATGTGTTCTTTTCGTAGAGCAGCACATTGAACGTAAGTTTAATAGTTTCGTAGAAACATGAGTATTTCAAACACTGTGCAATGCAGTACAAGCTCCAGGCAGACGCCAGGTGGTGCAGGGGGTAGAGCACTCACTTACCACCAAGCCCTTGTAATCCCGCGCTGCTCCATACTCACCACCTTTCAACCTCATCGGCTCTCGAGACCCGGTTGTTAAAAGCCAACCAAACCTCTCTACCTCACGTGTGATTGTCACATGTGTCGTGTTTGTCGGAACTAAGTGACTCCAGCATGAGAATCGTTGCAGGGGAAGTGCAGTTATCAAAGGCATGTAACGGTAAGGACATGCCTTGCGTTTCTTGGAAAAGAATAACAACAAAGACAACTTCAAGAGCAGCAGCAAGGTTCTGCGTGCTCCAGTCTCCAGTGGTTAGGCCATCACTGGAGTTGCGACGTACGCTAGATTGTGAGTTCTGTACTTCGGTAGTCAAGTCGCTGATATCATTGGACTGGATGTAGTCCAGTTATTAGCCATTATGAAGCTCAATGCCTTCAGGTCCTTACTTTGCTTTCTCGGCACTCACACACCCAACGGTCTCCAGACACTTCTGCTCCACTGGCCACATGTATGAAGATCCTTGACACTTTTACCCTACAGGGCACATGTATTTAATAAGACAAGCCCATCTCTACTATCTCCCAGCACATTCCTTAGCAGATTAGTTTTATGCTAATAAAAGGTATCTCATCTCTGTAGTATTGATTTTATAGCACCTGCTTGTTCTACGACAATTGGATTTTCGTTGCCGGGTGCGATTTTCAACACACTGCCAGCGCGAGTCTAACATGATGTTACCTCATGGGCACTGGAAGTCGCCAGGTGGCTCCAGGATGCAGGCCCCATCAGAGTCACACCTCTGGCGCCCCCAGCTAAGGGAACCTACAACAGAAAGTGAAGTCACCCCACGTTCCTCCTTCCCTTTCGTGACACTCGTGGGTTCTCCATCCGAGTGGGCTAATATCCAAGCTGCGAATTGTCCGTTACCACGCACGTGAATTTCTTCATATTGAACTCTCAGGACCTCGCTGTTAAGGGCCGCCCAAATATTTCTTCATATTGAAATTGACGCTTTCACCGTAACAGTCTAGCCGTAAAGAAGTCGACTTGCCCACCACAATGCTAACACCATCATCGTTGCCCGTGATTCAAGCTCAGCATGGGAGGCAGATAACTCGTTGATTAAACAATGCGTGGGGAATGTCCGGGAGTTTCATATGATTGCTGACTCCAACCACGTGGGTCCCACGGCGATACCACAAGGAGGCGTGGGTTCCCTTGAGCTAGTAGAGGATATTGGTTTGCAGATAACTAGTCCTTCCCTTGACTGTGTTGTCATCGAACCATATGATATTAGGAATGGTGATATCCCAACATAATTATCTGTCAAATGACTTCTCAACACCATTATTAATGCGGTTCCCCGGGCAGGAGAGGAAGAATTTCTTATATTGTCAAGGACACCTGCACCAGATATGATAGCCCAGCCCCAGGCCAACCCAGAGAGACACGTGAACTGACCTGATTCGTCCCTCGTGCCCCCCCCCCCGATGTGGCAAGCAGCTAGCATACACCTTACAGCCATTACAGCCTGGTCTCCTGGCTCAGAGGCCCGCTCCAACAGCAGCGAGAGCCACAGGCACTCCCGCGTTCCTCGGCAAGGGAAACTCGCCTTTACTGTCTGCGGTCCGCACATCACGTGGTAGAGGGGAGTGGAAGGAACAGAGGGAGTGAGCCGAGATGCCGCAAAGACGGCCAACTTGTTGCTGCGCCCCGGAGCGTCTGTGGCGGTCTCCGAGGAGCGGCCAATCAGCAGCAAGAGAACAGGGAGGGGAGGGGGGACACACCACGCCACTGCATGCCAAGTGGCTAGCGTGTCCACTGCGAGGAGACCACGTGACCTGCATATACACAATACTGTCATACTTCACCCACCGACAGGAAAAATTCTGCTTACACCAACCATAATTACACATGTCTACTCTCAGATAACCGTGGATACTGTGGGTGTTACCATACACATAAGAACGTCTGCAGACCATTGTAATCTAAAAAAAAAGGCCCACCAAATTTACAGCATTACATTAAAAACAATCTAAATAGAATTCAAATGTAAAATGTAAACTGCAGTACTATCTGACGTAACATCTCAGCACCATCAAAGTTACACTGTGGATAAAGCTGGTTTGACAAGGCGTCGAGTAAGGTGGCACAGAGGTAGACCTCTGGACTCGTATTCTGGAGGACCAGGGTTTGATTCCCTGTCCGTACGCCGTTATCGTCCCAGAAGAATGCTGGGATGATTGCTTACTACAGGCCAAGGCAGATTACTTGTCCGCTCCTGATCCTCTGTGTAACTGCATAGCTCCATCTCTAGCGACGTCGCTGTTGACGAGGAGTGAAACCCTACCTACCTGCCTTTACACGGCACCAAAGTGCAGTACTTTGAGGGACATCACGGCGCACTGAAGCACAGAAATCCAAGTATTGCCTGTGATACCCGAGTATCTGTTCTTAGAAACCCCATTAGTGAAAAAGAGATAAAGACTTCTCAGAAAAGTATGAATTCTAACAGAAACTCTTAACAAATGAACATGATAAAAGGGGCTGACACTACAAAGATAGATCTGACAAACGAAAAGTGGATTTACCACAATTACTATACTGAATTTTTTATTTGCTATCGAAAGTTACAACCCAAACTTCATCCGTAACACCTGGTCATCTTCCCTATTTGCTGGAAACATCAGACAGATAGAGGATATAAAATGTCCTCCTGATATGTAATAACATACGCGATGAACAAGGCCACTAACTTAAGTAGGTACAAGAACAAAGCATAATTCTGGATACTGCAGAGGCTGTGACCAATCCAATGGCATACAAGATCTGAACAATATTTATTACGTTTTTTTGATAACATGTCAGAAAAGTGGTTTATAGAGTTACCTGAGACTCCACAAAGAAGCAATAAAAGCGAAACCGGCGACGGAAACAATTGACCGAAATTTTTACAAACGCCAGGCAATGATGCCCAAAGAATATAAGATGAGCGTAAATGTTTCCAAATAACAAAACATAGAGATGAGAACTATATTAAAATATTGACGAGAAAACAAACAAGAGCTATAAAAACTCGAATAAAGGCAAGTGGCCTCAAAATCCGTTTTTTTAACATTATCTTTTAACTTGTCATTTTAAACAAAAGGGCTTAGAGGCACAGAACTTTGAGGTTTTTGGGAACTAATAGGCCATTCCAGCTTATTCGTATGCACGCAACGGGCTGATTACCTACTAATGTGATTGAAAACATTTCCTACTTCGTCAGATTCTTCTGAATATACATTTATTGCAATGAGTATGCTAGGCAGGTCATTCTCTGAGTGACTGGGATGAGAGGTTGTCATGTGATGTGTACTGTAGAGTGACATCTTATAAAATTGTGTGGAACATAAAACTGAGGACTGCGTGTAAGGTCATGGGTTTCAAATTCACCACTTCAATCGAGAATATTTCGTGACTTTGACATTTTGGTACGATGCAAGGTGGTGTGCAGAAGCGAACCCTTGTCGCGAGATGTCATATTCCATTGTGCTGGTGGAGGTCCAGACAAGGTATGGGAAACTCTTACTTCATAATCTTATGATAAGATATTAAATTAATATAATATATTCAGTGTTTTAAACAATTCTAATACTACTGTGTATAACTTCAGTTTTAAAACATTCACAAGAAAGTTTCTTGTCAACGTGAGGTTTCTTTTTTTCTGAGAGGGAGGGGATGTCCTGTGACCTCTGTGCTGGTCTTTACAGGCACAAACACGGAAATTTGCTTCTGGTGGGCAGAAATGTAAGACTAAGAAACATCTCATTCTCAGCCGGTTGTGTATGTTCAATAACGGAGGCTACTGGTTCACAAGGAATAATAGGGTGAGTGAGTAAAGAGATTTTGGCGGCTCTTAACAGCGAGGTCTTGAGAGCCTGTGAGGGGGTTTGAGGTGAATATGGAGCAGTGCTGGAATGAAAGGGCGGGGGAACGGGAGATCTCCGAGAAAACCCCCCGACCAGTGGCATCGTCCAGCACGATTCCCACATGCGAAAATACGGGAGTGACCCGGCCGGGGATTGAACCAGGTTCGCCTTGGTCAAAAAGGCATAATAGGCTCCAGATAGTTTGGTACCGAGTGAATGTTCACATTTTGAGTTACGCACTAGGCGGCCGTCCCATCATAGTAATTACTGACTGCACATCTCTTGAACGTGGTAATACTGTGGTGACAGTCACTGAGATCTCTCATACTAGAGGTTGAAGATAACTGAAGATGGATGACGAGGAGGAATTATTTCCCAATTGCTTTTGGGCCTCGTTATACCATCTACGCTCCTACTGGCGACCTCGATTAGGGTATTATAGGAGAAAATAACAACAGGATGTATCTTAACTTTGTGCAGAAAATGAAGCCACAGCGTCTGTGGGCCTAAACAACCTGAAAACCCTGGTAACGTAATGTCCGGAAAATCAACCTTGGACTACTAAAGCGACGTTGAAGTAAGGTACAACAATACCGGGAGTTGGAAATAATACAATCAAATGAATGCCCTTATTACATTTTCTACACNGTTGAAGTAAGGTACAACAATACCGGGAGTTGGAAATAATACAATCAAATGAATGCCCTTATTACATTTTCTACACAAAGGTATGGTTATTGAATACAAAACGAAAAGTAGTGTAGTACATTCTGCACAACAGCAAAGTACACGCACGTACTTGCATCTTTGTAAAACATTACTGTACACGCATGTAAGTAGACGCTGACCTGCAGCTCCCAGTTAGTTGGCGACGACATAACAAATAACAGTTACGAGGCTTGACGTTGTATTGCGAGTGNGTTGAAGTAAGGTACAACAATACCGGGAGTTGGAAATAATACAATCAAATGAATGCCCTTATTACATTTTCTACACTATTGAATACAAAACGAAAAGTAGTGTAGTACATTCTGCACAACAACAAAGTACACGCACGTACTTGCATCTTTGTAAAACATTACTGTCAATAAATACATGCATGTAAGTAGACGTGACCTGCAGCTCCCAGTTAGTTGGCGACGACATAACAAATAACAGTTACGAGGCTTGACGTTGTATTGCGAGTGNGTGACCTGCAGCTCCCAGTTAGTTGGCGACGACATAACAAATAACAGTTACGAGGCTTGACGTTGTATTGCGAGTGATAAGTTTAAGGAGGATCAGGCGCCGCCATCATGGATTCTTTTATTTTTGGCTAATATTGCAAACGTGGATTTTGGATGGATTTTTTTCGGAAGACATGACATACGGTATAACTTATTGCGTTTACTGAAATCTGTTCTGTTCGATTGCCGTAGCTATTATGACCTCTGTAGTCGCTCCCATAAAATAATCAATTATTTTACCTTGGCTGTTACAAGTTAGAAAATATCAAATGCAGAGAAGCTGTAACAATTCAAGAACATTATTGAAGGTATTATTCAGGCTTTGTCGTGCCAAAAATTGTAATTCACCCCTTGAAATCGAATGCTTGGTGGAAAATCTAAGAAAATAATTCGAAAGGAACTGACCCCCCTTAACGGCTGCTTAATTTAATTTTTATAGTTCTATACTTACACTAGCACATAGCAAGTCACTAACAGTTACACAATAGCCCATATCTGCAAGTCCCTAACAGTTACACAGTTCAAGTTGCATGACGTGTGAATAAAGAGATAACCGCCGTGGCAGTGTTGATTTTATATATGGCGGGAGAATACTAACTGAGAAGGNATGACGTGTGAATAAAGAGATAACCGCCGTGGCAGTGTTGATTTTATATATGGCGGGAGAATACTAACTGAGAAGGCAAAGTAGATCCTAAGCTGAACTTTGAGAAGTGCTCAGTTGACCGTGAAGAGCCTCCAGAGAGCCTACAGAGAGGTGTAAGAGGTGTGGCGATGACTAGAGTGCTCTGTTGTAAGANATGACGTGTGAATAAAGAGATAACCGCCGTGGCAGTGTTGATTTTATATATGGCGGGAGAATACTAACTGAGAAGGGAAAGTAGATCCTAAGCTGAACTTTGAGAAGTGCTCAGTTAACCGTGAAGAGCCTCCAGAGAGCCTACAGAGAGGTGTAAGAGGTGTGGCGATGACTAGAGTGCTCTGTTGTAAGANGACCGTGAAGAGCCTCCAGAGAGCCTACAGAGAGGTGTAAGAGGTGTGGCGATGACTAGAGTGCTCTGTTGTAAGAGTGAGTGAGTGAAGAGATTTGGGTGGCTCTTCATAGCGAGGTCTTGAGAGCTATTGAGGGGGAAATGAGGTGATTATGGACCAGTCCCGGAATGAAAGGGCTGGGGAAACTGGAGATCCACGAGAAAACCTACGGTACAACGGCATCGTCCGGCACGATTCCCACATGAGATAATCCGGGGTGAACCGGCCGGGGGTTGAACCCGGTTCGCCTCGGTGGGAGGCGAGCAGTGTGACCTCTGGCCCATAGCCAGAAGGGCTCTGGAGTAAGAGACGGAGGAACAGGAGTGGTAGACGTACCTCTGGCGAGTGACGACGGCGACATACTTCCCCCGGGTCTCGCGCAGTCAGCGGTCTTGCCGCCGTCTCCACTGCTGCTGCTGACGGCAGCCACACTAACCACGCCCTCCCTCGCCACGTCCTGGATGGCGGTGGCAGCTCGCGACCCCGCGCCCGCCGGCTGCAGGATGGTGTAGTGCTTCGACGTCGAGGAGGGGTCTTCGGGCG
>NQII01000235.1:1020146-1039840 GCA_002778355.1 Clitarchus hookeri | reverse complement strand
GCCGCAACCACTCTCTCACTCGCAGCTCGGCGAGAACTTTCTATTACGTAGAGGGGGAGCAACATCTTGAGCCGACAACCTCTTACACGTCACGAAATTAAAATCTGTTTGCTCTAACTTTTTGTTCTAGCATTATAACGGTAGATTTATTTGCGAAATGAGAAAGCTTTCATTGAGGACTTTTTACTGTAGTGAGAAAACTGGTGACATTCAAATTACATGCACATAATCATTAGAAAATTATTTATAGCCTTAATTTAATTTTTATTTTTGCCGCTAAAAATGTAACATATAACATACATTGACACGTAAATTAATTTAAAAATGAATCTCTCCTAATTCTTGGATTTAATTAAAATTTGGAAACAATTTCCTGTAACTCTTAATTCTTCATTTTTATTGATTCAGTAACAATAATAAAATGAATTTTTCATTTCACAATTTACAAACAAACCGTAATGAACACTTAATTACAACACCAACACGCCAAAAGTTATGTTGGGACTGTAATTTGTCGAACTACCCAGTACTATAAATTCTCTGAAAATGCACCCAAATGCATGTTTTCAGATTAATTTGGTTTCAGCAACTATTTACACGCACAGTTTAAGTTATAAAAATAATACTTTTAATATTAATTAACTTTTGAAATCTCATTTTCGTACTATAATCGAATATATAGATATTTTGATGAAAATCGATTCACTGCTTAAGGTGTACGCAAGTTATTTAAAAAGAATTAAAAAAGTATGACTGATGACATATTTTTTCTTTATATAAATTTTTTCAACCAGAGCGTATTTAGTTATTGGGTGCTAAATACAAACTTAGAGATAAATATCGACTATTCTACGTTATTAAACAAGTGGCAGCGTTCAATTTTCAAAATAAAATTCTGAAACATTTATGAAGTGAAAGAGAGTACAGAGACCAAGATAAATAGATATCAAGAACATTCTTGCCTGCATGTGATTTAATTATTTATTTTAATTTAGCTGCAAAGTTAAGTGTATTTTACTATAATTTTATAGCATTTCTTTATCTTTGCACAAATGAGTCTGATATACAGGATGATTCTTAAATCATGTGACAAACATTGAGGGGTGGTAGAGCTCACTAAAACAAACAATTAGTGTATAGGAATATATGGGCGGGAGTGACGCGTTGAGGCACAAACACAAAAATAACACATGACATGCAAAACATTGTTGATTTACAACGTCGCTGCTAAATGCCTTTTTACAGCAATGTTTATAATAATTGCTCAAAATTGCTACCACCAACAGCAATGCAAGCTTGGTAGCGTCAGTGGAGTGATTGGCGAACAGATTCAAATACGCCGGGTATTTCACGCACGCCACCATTGTCAGCCAATCACGCCATATGTAGAGGTCGCCAAGCATGCGTGACTGTTGGTGGATGCATTTCCAGCAACTGTTTTAATATTTTCTGTACGGAATCACTCGTTAAGTATGCTGCTAATGAACATTTTATGTTTCCGTTAATGTGTTATGTTTTTGTGTTTGTACCTCAACGCGTTACTTCCGCCCATATATTCCTATACAATAATGGTTTGTTTTAGTGAGCTCTACCACCCCTCAATGTTTGTCCCATGATTTTAGAATCACCCAGTATAACCCAACTGACACTACCTAACATAACATAAATTCGATTCGAACACGAGGAGTAATCTCTAAGGTATTTTCCTATACGCGTGTACTCGAGATAGGCCATTGAAATAGTCACTTAGTCTTACATTACATCAACAGCAGGGAAAATAACATCAAAATACTTGAACCAATCTACTAAACGTGATTTAAAATCCCACAAATGAAATATTTAAATTCATCTGCAACTAACACTTTTCATAAGAAATATAGCAACCGTTTGTGTACTGAAAATAAGGCATATAAAACACAAAAGTTTAAAAAAACTGCTTACTGAATTAAAAAAAAAATATTGTACTAAATTTTTAAGTAGAAAAATTTCATCGCAAAAATAAATCCGCATGCTGAATATGTTAACCTCCTCGTCCAGGCCTCGTGTTATGTGAGGCAGGCAGCCAGCAATACCCAGCTGTGTGCCAGGTTGCAGGTGTACAAGGGGCTTCCAGATAGCCGACTGTAGTTTGTTGAAGTAGTTGGAACGAAGTAGAGAAAGCAATCTGCGAGCACTACCGCCGAACAAGTTTATGCATGTATGTAACGTTGTTTATCCTGCGTTTGTAGTGTCGGGTCTCAGCAGCCAAATATACTATGTAACTTACGCGGTCAACACAAGGATAAGATGCTTCTTTTACTATGACAAACTGAAATCATTCTGCCCTGCTTAAATTTTCTGAACTTATCTCCTTTTGGTTCCGAAGAAGAGCAATGCCATCCTAAAGTTAGGGGATGCAAAGTTTTTACGAAACTAATATTACAACTACTTACACACAATCTTTACACTTGCTGTCGGCATGCGAACCACACACGTCCAATTTCTGGTAATGAATTGTAAACTGTGCACTCAAGATTTGACCCAGAGGCTGCGGAGAGCAACAAGAAAGAAACCTGCTGGTGTACACGTGGCTTAATGAAACTTATTATGCGCTCGGTTATTAGAATTCTTTCTGAATCAGAGAATTGTCATGGCTGTGTTTGTGTGTGTGTCCCTAAAATCTTTGGAACCCGTGAACCGAATTTTATCAAACTCGGTACGCATGTGGTACTTAATAAGGACATACTTCTTTTATAATTTCCGACTACGTTGTGTGCTTATTTTCAAAATGTCAGCAACATTTATATTTAGGACACCATTTTGTGTCTCGTAAACTATTTAACCAATGTAAATCATTTCTGCAATTTTACAGTTAATCATGTAAATATTTAATTTCGAGAGATACACTGTTATTGTCAGACTACTGTGGAAGATAGCGTACTACGAAAAAAAACTCTTTTACTGCGTATCTCGGAAACTACTCAATAAATTCCCGCCAAATTTGGCAGGGACGCCTAACCAATACTGTGGTAAACATGTTAACACATGATATAAATGGACAAGACACTTATTTTAATATGGTAGCCATATAATTATAATATGTTAATTTATTTAATTGATTTAGACCAAACTCGGCAAACTGAAAGTACCAACTGCAAGCATCAAATAAGCTAATACAAAGCCTCTTTATTACACCATTTGATAGATAGCGTCAAATGAAAAAGTTTTTGTGTAATATCTCGAGAAACAATCACGCGATTCCTATCAAACTTGTTAAGCAAGAAATACAAAGGTATGACATATAAAATTGATATGTTTTAAGTGGGTTAGACATATTTGAAAAAAAAAATGGAAACATAAACATTTTATTTTAACACACGTTCCTTTTATGCAGCGTGTTTCGGTGAAAGCGCGCAAAAATGAAACTGGGAATAAGGACCGCATCGCGGAACGTTTAGAGATTGGGAGCGTGTGGTCCAGGAGATATGGGCGTAAACTTGTGGGCTCCCATGTAGTATGTGAGGTTCACCTATCGTCCGCAAGGTGGCTCTGTCGTACCTACATTAACACAGCACGTGCGTGTATCACCGGCAGACACAACACTCATAGGATATTTGAAGTGCTGGGGCAGAATCTCGTACGCCGTTGTCATGCTTGCGTTGAGGTTGGTGGCCGTCACTTTGAGCAACTCTAGTGAGCCACACACTGATACTTAAACACTGGCCCGTCAATGGAGTACTTACTACCCGTCAACAGTGTACATACGCAATGTCAGTAATGCACGTAACCAATACGGACACCTGCATTCGTGTAGACATATGGACGCCTGTATCTCCTTCCTCTGGCTTCGAGGACCACACGTCTCAAGACGTCCCGTGGTGCCGCCTCTATTCCCAGTTTCATTTTTGCGCGCTCTTCCTGAAACGTTCTGTAAATGTATTAGAGTGGGGTCTAGTTCATCAGATTTACTCGCGTACATGTGTAGAATAAAGTTGGATGTAAACTGTGCACGGTAAAGCGAGCACTTTTGAAAAATAAATATGTGAAAAAAATACAGATTAATACTACTATATATCTATATATATATATATATATTTGTATATATATATGTACATATATACACTGGACAGCCAAAATACTGGTATAGGCGTGCGTATGCAAACAACAGAGGCATGGAACCAATCAGAGTAACGCGATGCGGTCGACAGCGCCTATATAAGCCAACAAGCGTCTGGCAAAGTTGCTACATCGGTTACTGCTTCTACAATGTCAGGTTATCAAGATTTAAGTGAGTTTGAACGTGGTGTTATAGTCGGTGCACGAGAGATGGGACATAGCATCTTCAAGGTAGCGATAAAATCTAGATTTTCTCGTACGACCATGTGACGAGTGTGCCGTGAATATCGGGAATCCGGCAAAACATCAAATCTTCGACATCGCTGCGGCCGGAAAAAAAAGTGAACGAACGGGACAAACGACGACTGACGAGAATCATTAAACGTGACGGACGTGCAACCCTTTCTCAAATTGGCGCAGATTTAAATGCTGGGGCATCAACAAGTGCCAGCGTGCGAACTATTCAACGGACCATCATTGATAATGGCTTTCGGAGCCGAATGCCCATTCGTGTACCGTTGTTGACTGCACGACACAAAGTTTTACGCCTCGCCTGGGCCCGCCAACACCACTATTGGACTGTTGATGACTGGAAACACGTTACCTGGTCTGACGAGTCTCGTATCCAATTGTATCGTTCGGATGGACGTGTACGTGTATGGAGATATCCTCATGAATCCATGGACCCTACATGTCAACAGGGGACTGTTCAAGCTGGTGGAGGCTCTGTCATGGTATGGAGCGTGTCCAGTTGCCGTGAAATGGGACCCCTGATTTGTCTAGATACGACTCTGACAGGTGACAGATACGTAAGCATCCTGTCTGATCACCTCCACCCATTCATGTCTATTGTGCATTCCGACGAACGTGGGCAATTCCAGCAGGACGATGCGACACCCCACACGTCGAGAGTGGCTACCGAAGGCTCCAGGAACACTCTTCTGACTTTAGACACTTCCATTGGCCACCTAAGTCACCAGACATGAACATCATTGAGCATATCTGGGATGCCTTGCAACGTGCTATTCAGAAGAGATCTCCACCGCCTGGCATCCTATGGATTTATGGACTGCCCTGCAGGATACATGGTGTGAATTGCCTCCTGCATACCTTCAGACGTTAGTCGAGTCCATGCCACTTCGTATTGCGGCACTTCTGCGTGATCGCGGGGGCCCTACACGATATTAGACAGGTGTGCCAGTTTTTTTGGCACTTCAGTGTACATATAAATATATAACAGTACACACAGGCACGCAGGCTCCTAGTTAAGTTGCCAGTGAAATAATAAAAATAGATCTTAACACTTGACTATTTAATACGAGTGTAATATTTAATTTGTGGTGTATTATTTAAGTTTTTTTTTTTGTTTTGTCCATATTCCAGTATGAACTCTGAAATTAGTTACAAAGTTACATTGCTAACAACAACATGGTTTAGCATGGATGGCGAGTGGATAATGTGAAGCGATCCATGTCGGAATGACACAATATTAGAAGGAAAAGTTGTTTCTAGGCGCTCAGTTAACCCAGAAAAGCATATAATAAGTGATATTGCTAACTTGTGGATATGGTGAGAGTTGTGGCCAGCCTTTACAACGGCAGTGGCGTAGAAGGAGGTTGAACAAGGCGTACAGGACGAGAATGTGTAAACTAGGAGCGGGGGTGTATGCAGTAGAGAGGCGCCTACCTGAGGGTAGGGCGTCGTCCACACAGCCAGCTGCAGACAGGTATCACTGCAAGTCGGCGGCAAGGAGCTACCCCTCCCCTATCCTCTACCCCCTCCTCCACGACGCTGTGATGGGGCTGCGGCCGCCCACAACCCCCCACCCCCGTACCTCCTTGTTCCTACCCACTGCTCTATGAAATTTAATCACGAGAATTAATCTGGACGTCTGGAACCGCCAGTGTAATAACTCGCCTTGCGCAGGCAAGCAACCCTGCTACCTCCTCGACCCTCCCCGCACCCGCCATCTTGTTTAGCAATATATTGCTGTTGACGGAAGGCGAGTAGCGAGAAGGAAGGCAGCAGGGACTTGCCCTCCTACACACGCCACCATAGCTACTAGTGTACGCAACCGAGGTCGCCTTCCAGTCACAACTGTGGACCACCTCAGTGGACTAGCGTGCATTTACTACCAACTACATGCTTACCAGTTATGCTACATTCGGTATCAATATCAGTAATTAGTGGATAAGCTCTACAAATACCTTCTTTTTAACATTTCATATTCTTCTATTTTGCATATATAATACTGAATTACTAACAATATACTTTGTATAAGGAACAATCTCATTGTATTCAGTGTAAAAGTTAAGCTTGAAGGGACGGGTTGAGACAACTTTTTACTCCCCCCCCCCCCGGATCAACCTGATGCGTCTCTGGTAACTGATTACGTATTTTGTCATTTGAGTTGTACGCTACACTCCACTATAAGAAATTATTGGCAAATATATATATATTTCCATTCTTCCATTTTAGCGTTCCTAACTTTGCTTAGATAAGAGTTAAATATATAAGCAAGTTCTCAGTGGTTTGTAGTAACAACACTTAACATTCCTATTTTTGCAGTCTGATATGTGGTATTGTTTACATTCTATGCACTGTTCAGAAACTTACATTGCAGTTTAGAAGGTTTACTACAAATGTTTTTCACGGTGTTTTGTCGACTTCGAAGCATACAAACGATCAAATTGCCGACTTAATATGTAAAATACGCATACAACGGAAGATAGTGTAATAAACTAATACACTTCAAACTCGAAGTAGCTGTTTTTCAAAACAATATGTCGAAATGTTAACGAAATGTGTGTTTTTATTATCTAATTATTTTCAGTATCAGAATAAAGCATTTTAATTTAATTATGATGATGTTACATGCTGAACGGTGCATTAAACAAAGTTTTATATAGACACGCAGTTTATTTGAAAAACTCCTGGATCTTTGGTATTCAATGAATCATTTCACATTTACCTGGTATCATTGTATCAGCCAAGTTCTACTCAGGTTAGGAACAATACGGGTCTTCTTATGGGACAGTTTGACAATTTGCCGAGGAATTCCGCCGACAGGTGCGCTCTGTTCCGAAGAGGTCAATTTTAATTAGGATATTAAGCTACGTGAATAATAAAAAACAACATTTTAACGGGTTACGAGGTTAGTTTATATTTTATTTATGGTTATTGCAACTATTTTATTTTTAACGTAGAAAATAGAGAAAATCCGGTACACATGCGACACTAGCGCTTATTTAACGTTACTAAATTCAAAACGCAAATTAAAGAAAATTCAAACCCAGCTAATTGGAACACGGTCAGAACAATATGACACTAAGGACCTTGCTAAGGCGGATTCACGTGTGCGCAGATCACGCTGACACTCAGAGAAAATGGCACTAACTGCCAGTCAAAAAACTTCTCGATGCTTAATGATTATAGACTGATCACGGTTAATTGAGCAATGTTCAAATAAACCTGTGGAAAGTATCACATATTTTGTAACGGACAAACTGAGTGGCATGCGTCTAGTAAATTTGGCATTTACTGAGGGAAAGTAGTGCCATGTTTTAACGCTGAGTTAAAGATGCGAGGTAAACATTTATTAAGATTAAAACAATTTGTTTTTCTTTCTGTTTTTCTAATGCATATAAGTGTAAGAACGTAAAATTGGTAAAGTATTTACATTTACAATAATTGCGCAGTTTTATTTGTTTGACGCATGAATAAAGTGATCGGGCCCAGGGCAATGCTAATGTTACACATGGCGTAAGAATACACAAGCAGATGTAAAGAAGGGTTTTGGAAAGTGCACAGTCTATAGTTGCAGGAACAAGGCGAGTGGTTGTTGACGCGGACCGCATGCTAATTGACGCCACGCCGGCTCGCAGGCGGTAATGAGCCGCCCGAACACACTGCCGCCAGGTGAGAGCCGTAAGTTGACACGAGTGCGCACTTAACCCCGCACAAACCGCGTCGCCGAGAAGTGGCCTCACCTGTTGTTTGCTCTACCTAATGCGCTGCCACAGCTAGTGACATCGACCCGCCACCGCGCGGCAAGACCGCTGGCACTATTCGCGCCTTGTCGACAGGCAGCCCGCCACACTCTACACTCGCATCTTACACTCGCGCTGTGTTCCCCGTCTAGCAGCAGCAAGACCGCTGGCACTAGTCGCGCCTTGTCGGCAGGCAGCCCACCACACTCTACACTCGCATCTTACACTCGCGCTCTGTTCCCCGTCTAGCAGCAGCAAGACTGCTGGTACTAGTCGCGCCTTGTCGACAGGCAGCCCGCCACACTCTACACTTGCATCTCACACTCGCGCTCTGTTCCCCGTCTAGCAGCACCCCGCCACCAGTACATCCAGGTCTCACAGCTGATGAGGTGAGTATGAAGCAGCGCCGGACTGAAAGGGCGGGGGAAATGGGAGATCCCTGAGAAAACTCGCCGACCAGCGGCATTGTCTGGCATGATTCCCATATGCAAAAATTCGGGAACGACCCTGCCGGGAATCGAATCCAGTTCGTCTAAATGGGGGACGAGTATTCTGACCACTACACCACCGCGGCCCCGGATTATGGGTTAAGATTTTAGATGAAAGTTTAGGTGGGTTTAGTAAATGCACCATTCCAAATTTACCTGAAGCATAAAGTGTGAATCAAACAGCGATTAGAGACAAAACATTTTCGCCACTTTGTTTTTAGATCTACCGTTGTGTGCCTTAAAAATAAAACCCGATTTCACTTGTTTTGATCGATCCGGGGGTTATTTCACAAAGTAAACGAGAGAAAATATTGAAAATATATTAACCTTACAATAAACATTAAATTATAAGCTCTTTTAAGAAACCTAGTCACTAAGTTTGTGTGTTTATTTAGCTGTTTAAATTATTCGTGTTAACGCACAAATTCAGTATAATATTTATCAACCAGTTTATAAAAGTCACAAAATTGACCACATTAAATTTCTTTCTATGTCTACGCTCACATATTTAATAAAATTTGTGTTACAATGTGTAGCTACACATTATTACGGCAGTCTTGTCACTGCTGTTCTGCATTTGAACAGAAAATACAAATGGCAGTTATGAATATCCTTGACATATTTACATAGGAATTCCTCCTTATAGTTAACTGAAATTACGAAATAAACTCGTCAAAGTACATATGAATAATAAACTTTCAGATGTGTAGAATGGATAGCAACTTGATGAACAGTTACGAACGCCATCCAAACCGTAACACCGGACATGCTGACAAGAGTGTAGAACGAGTTTGGTTATCGCGTAGATGTCGTATGGGCCACTCATGGTTGTCAAATTGAACATTTATGAAGATATAGTAAACAAACTTCACGGTTACATGGTTCATTTGATAGGTCAATAAAGGTTTTAGGTTGTTTGTTTTTGATATTATAGAGCTTCATAGTTGGGGTATTCTTTTATACTCAACCTGTATATTGATATCACCTGTATCTTAAATTGTTGACCACCTCTGTANAGAATGGATAGCAACTTGATGAACAGTTACGAACGCCATCCAAACCGTAACACCGGACATGCTGACAAGAGTGTAGGCCGAGTTTGGTTATCGCGTAGATGTCGTATGGGCCACTCATGGTTGTCAAATTGAACATTTATGAAGATATAGTAAACAAACTTCACGGTTACATGGTTCATTTGATAGGTCAATAAAGGTTTTAGGTTGTTTGTTTTTGATATTATAGAGCTTTATAGTTGGGGTATTCTTTTATACTCAACCTGTATATTGATATCACCTGTATCTTAAATTGTTGACCACCTCTGTANTATAGTTGGGGTATTCTTTTATACTCAACCTGTATATTGATATCACCTGTATCTTAAATTGTTGACCA
Organism: Clitarchus hookeri; assembly: GCA_002778355.1. Classification (NCBI taxonomy): domain Eukaryota; kingdom Metazoa; phylum Arthropoda; class Insecta; order Phasmatodea; family Phasmatidae; genus Clitarchus; species Clitarchus hookeri. The sequence continues at coordinate 1,029,876 of NQII01000235.1, read as the reverse complement.
CCTCTGTAGTAAAGGTTAAGCCGGCTTATATAAACATGCTACTGTTAACGTGTTCCGTGAAAAATGAAATGATCGTAATCTCGGCTTAACGTTGCCATGACGGGTTCATGATGATTCACCAATTTGGTAACGCCTGACAGCATACGCAGCGATGTGAAGCGAAGTGTGTGCCTGGTTGCATACCCACAGGTAAAAGCTGTTCTCGGTAAAGTGAGCACTGTTAGAAGCGCTGCTATGTTTCTACTTTCAGCCCGTTGATTGCATCTCTTTCTGCTTACATATCAAAATAAACACTGCCATGTGACTTTCTGATTGTGTTTACAACTAGCTCGTATGTCCACTGCATTTTCATTAAGTAAATAACGAAACTAATAAATATTGTTATCAGCATTATAAACACGTACACGCTCATTTCAGGAAATAGTACTGGTTTGTGAATATTGATTGATGCTCAATATTATTTTTCTGTTTAGACATGTATTTATGCCTTTAACTAAGGTAAACCCATCCGAGGTTATGAGAAAATATGTTTGGTTCAGGTTGTCAACAGAATAGCATAAGGGTTTAACATGAATGTTTCTCCCGTTATGAAAACAACACCAAGGACGTTTCGTTTTAAAACCGTGTATCGCTGATACGCTCGCCCGTTAAAGAAAATCACGCTTTTAGAGAATACGGTGAGATTTACTCCTTCATGCGGGAGGCAAGGTGCCATAAAACAATAGTTTTATGACTTAAGAATTATTTTTAACATTATTTAAGAGGAAAATTATATTTCATAAGTACCTCGTAAATCAATATTTAATTACAAAACAACGCATAATAAAATGATCGGCGTGGCTAATAGATTACGAGTAACGAAAAAAATAGTTGTGGAATCCAGTGGCTGAATTGTATTGATCCAAATTTTACAGAATACTTCCACAATAATATTTGTTATTCGATACAAGTTTCGTAAAAATCCTTCTAGTAACACAGTTTTTAAAACACTCTACTGGAAACGATAGTCGAAAGAGACGNATACAAGTTTCGTAAAAATCCTTCTAGTAACACAGTTTTTAAAACACTCTACTGGAAACGATAGTCGAAAGAGACGATAACATGCTGCGATGTAAGCGAATCAACACGAGCAGAACTTTGATTATATATTGTGTTATACTGCAGTTCACTGGCTGCTAACAGAACAATTCTAACTTGCCTACTTCAAGTCTACTACAGAAAGTGTGTTCAGTCTGTCATGTAACAAAGTAACNATACAAGTTTCGTAAAAATCCTTCTAGTAACACAGTTTTTAAAACACTCTACTGGAAACGATAGTCGAAAGAGACGGAAACATGCTGCGGAGTAAGCGAATCAACACGAGCAGAACTTTGATTATATATTGTGTTATACTGCAGTTCACTGGCTGCCAACAGAACAATTCTAACTTGCCTACTTCAAGTCTACTACAGAAAGTGTGTTCAGTCTGTCATGTAACAAAGTAACNCAACAGAACAATTCTAACTTGCCTACTTCAAGTCTACTACAGAAAGTGTGTTCAGTCTGTCATGTAACAAAGTAACGCAAATAAGCTTTAGCACACAAGAGAAGTCGGTTGTCTAGGGGCTTTGCATGCACCAAGTATGTTACCAAAACAAAATCACTGCAATTATGTTGCTAAACTTGAAAACGTAAATTGCCAACAGAAAATGGCGCCGTTCTCTGGGCACAGGTGAACAAACTTTACAATCAGATTTCTTTTTAATATATTCAGTAGTATGCAGCGCCCTNGCCGTTCTCTGGGCACAGGTGAACAAACTTTACAATCAGATTTCTTTTTAATATATTCAGTAGTATGCAGCGCCCTTTATACTTATATATAAAAACTCTTTAACTTAAATCAAAGCAAAAAAATTTATTTTTTCGTAAAGTAAGAGTATGCATGAATATATTTCCGTTTATACAGATAACAGGTGTCCGCTATCGCTTTNTTTATTTTTTCGTAAAGTAAGAGTATGCATGAATATATTTCCGTTTATACAGATAACAGGTGTCCGCTATCGCTTTTAAAATAACATCGGTTATTTGGTGATATTTTATTGAACATGATTTTAGTTCGGAAATTGTGCTTACTGACTTATGGGTTGCGTCTTTTTAGTAAGAGAACAAAGAAATTGAGATTGAAATTTCATCGTCTAAGAAAAGAAAGTTCTGCAGAAAAGACATAATACCAGGGAATTATAATGCCCTGATAAACTCTGTTTTGTAGTCGCAACTTTAACATATTTAGAGGAATCATTACTTCTTCCTGGGGAAAAATTATTATAATAAATATTTTATTTGTATAGCGAATGAGTTGTTTGTGGCTTTGTCAATTAAAACCAGGCCAAATAAAATATTTNTAATAAATATTTTATTTGTATAGCGAATGAGTTGTTTGTGGCTTTGTCAATTAAAACCAGGCCAAATAAAATATTTCAAATTGTAACGCTAAATTAAACAATTAGCTGTTCACGTGTGTACAGAGTCGTGTTTCGTTTAATCTGCCTGAAAANCAAATTGTAACGCTAAATTAAACAATTAGCTGTTCACGTGTGTACAGAGTCGTGTTTCGTTTAATCTGCCTGAAAATATTATGTTTTCCCCAAAAATTAGCCCAATGCTGAAAGTAATTCACAAACATACAATCATGAGGGAGTGTTTTTTCTTAAATAGTGAACACCTATATGGTGTTAGCCCTATGCTCTCCACTTTGCTGGAAGCATGCTCGTTTCATCTCCGTTAGTAAGATTCTGACAGTTTGGCGAAAGTGGCACCAACGTTCACTTTTCGCTAATGTATCCCTCCACCTTCAGCTGGTGGGTAAAGTAACGGCTGTATTGTTTACTTACCTACATTGTCAGCTTATCCATTTGTAAATGAACTGGAAAATCAATTCGACGGTGTGAATAGACAATCTTCTATCTCAAAAACAGTTAAGTTATAGAAGTAAAACTAGGAAAGCATGTAAAAAATAAATTATTTGACAGGAAATTATAATGGTGAAGTATAAAAGTATAAAAAAGTAAGTACAAACTTAGACGCAACACAAAAATACACGTGCATGCATGTTAAGAAAAACAATTTTATCACGCAGCAAGGTTATAGAAACCACAGTTGCGTATTTGTCTTCAGTGGTACTCAGTTTGTTTGTAATATACATTCTACACTAACAGTTTTTCAAGAATATACTTCCTCACTGCTNTCTTCAGTGGTACTCAGTTTGTTTGTAATATACATTCTACACTAACAGTTTTTCAAGAATATACTTCCTCACTGCTATAACCTGTGGGTCATATATTGTGACACTTTCCGCGGAAATCTGGCCATACTTTGTGGCGCTTTCAGCAAGTAAACATGTTTGTAACACAACATTGAGAAGAATTGTTTAATTTATTACGGACGGAGAATTTGGCTTAACGTTTCTAAGACGGCGTTTGTGGTTCTTATCATGCACTGGCAATTTGAAAGTTGCATCACACATGTAAAGTGTGTGGAAATATTAGGAATTAGGGGATATTGCTAGACAGCACACTTTCATTCATAATAACAAAGTGTTTGTGTTTGTTCGTCNTCTTCAGTGGTACTCAGTTTGTTTGTAATATACATTCTACACTAACAGTTTTTCAAGAATATACTTCCTCACTGCTGTAACCTGTGGGTCATATATTGTGACACTTTCCGCGGAAATCTGGCCATACTTTGTGGCGCTTTCAGCAAGTAAACATGTTTGTAACACAAAATTGAGAAGAATGGTTTAATTTATTACGGACGGAGAATTTGGCTTAACGTTTCTAAGACGGCGTTTGTGGTTCTTATCATGCACTGGCAATTTGAAAGTTGCATCACACATGTAAAGTGTGTGGCAATATTAGGAATTAGGGGATATTGCTAGACAGCACACTTTCATTCATAATAACAAAGTGTTTGTGTTTGTTCGTCNAAATATTAGGAATTAGGGGATATTGCTAGACAGCACACTTTCATTCATAATAACAAAGTGTTTGTGTTTGTTCGTCACATAGGCGTGGTCAGGTCTGTGCATATAGGTATCAACACAGTGGCCGGTACCTCTAAAAAACTACTCGCCAATGACATTTGCAAAACCATTTTTCGGAATTTGCTGTCCGTAAACAATTCGGGTTTGAAATATGTGCCATGAAATAATAATATAGTTACTTTAAAAATAGGTAAGTGCGTCCAACTTGCTTCGTTTTACACAGTGAAAGGACACTTCAAGCACTAGGAAGATGGGTACGGGAGGGGGAGGGGGAAGTGTTGTCCAGTACAACAGACNCAGTGAAAGGACACTTCAAGCACTAGGAAGATGGGTACGGGAGGGGGAGGGGGAAGTGTTGTCCAGTACAACAGACCTCATAGCCAATACTAGCAGATAGGATAGCTGCAGATGGACAGAGCTCGTGGAAAATATCAAAGTACCGTATTCGTTCATAGATTATAGTATATTCGCAGTTTCTTTACACTTTTTGAATCGAACCTTGAAAAGTCACCCCATATATATATATATATATATATATATATATATATATATGACGTGTTTGGTTGATTCCAAAATTAGTCATTTATCACAAGCGTTTTATACTTTTGCTAACATAAAAGTACCTTATTTTTGGTTAAATTAAACTTTTACGTATATTTAGTTTATGAGTTATAATATTTAATTTATAATTTATATAAATTAAAACAGAAAGAAAATATGTGTGTTGGTAATGCGCAGGATGAAATGGTTCTTATGCAAAATGTGATTACTGTCAGTGCACACGAATGCGGCGGTGTAGTTTTGTAGACTTGGTTAAGCTCTGTTCATGAGACGGAGGAATGTACTGTAAGCAGAACTTCAGATAGGTTGGAAGTAACCGCGAATGAACAGTATTCATTTTACACACGCAAACAATCCATTATCTGTGGCGATGCGTGTCTTGGGAGCGCGCATCCTGACAGATAGCAGCACAGTCGACTGCAATTAATGAGGAAATATTTTAAAATACGCTGTGACATTCCTGTAGTCTCATATAATTAATATACATTTATGGGACGAAAACAACAAATATGTCATTTCTCAAGCTGCAATCATGTAGATACACTTCTTTATGTGCACAGAGAATTTGAACATTGTAAAACAGTTACGGGCACAACTGTTTATTTAAATCAGCCCGTTAGACTTTAAATTTAAAAACTACAAAAAATAAAAATACTTTGAGAACTTAAATCCGCCGCAATCCTACCGCTAACCAACTAGTTTCATGGCCTCAACTTTGTCACCGGCGATGTGTACTTCATCTGCCACCTTCGAGCGGATAAAGCAAAAGAGTGTGACGTTGATACTTTTTGGAAAAGTACATTTATTTGGATCATTTTGCGTTTGTTTTACTAACACAATAGTAAAAAATAGCACATTAGTAACATATAAAAATTTGTAATAATATGAAAGTTATGTTTTTGTCAACAAGGTCATCCGGCCTGTGAAAAAGTTCATTTTACATTTTGCTGAAGAATACAGACGTGCAGAGATGCTGATACTGAGCTGAGCTACCAAAAAAAAAGCCCAAAATGTGAGAAATACATACACATTCATATTATAATTCTAAACTTATCTATAGAAACTACATAAATTGTGAGGGTAGCAGTCAGAAAATCTAAAGTCCTAAACATCTGAAAAAAAAAAACGAATTACGGCGAAGACGGTCGGTCAAACGACATAGGATTAACGACACTTGGCAAAATTACTTTGGGTATAGTGCCTGTTACATNTGTGAGAAATACATACACATTCATATTATAATTCTAAACTTATCTATAGAAACTACATACATTGTGAGGGTAGCAGTCAGAAAATCTAAAGTCCTAAACATCTGAAAAAAAAACGAATTATGGCGAAGACGGTCGGTCAAACGACATAGGATTAACGACACTTGGCAAAATTACTTTGGGTATAGTGCCTGTTACATGAGTTGAGACATTTTACACGAGCGATAAAAATTTGCTTTTCAGGTCAAACGACTATCGACGAAACGACAGTCTGAGAAATGACTTTAGCTGAAGTAAATTTTTGATGAAAAAATGTAGGTCTATTGCTCGTCTAAAACCACTTTAGGACCACTGGATCTTGGTTAAACGACTTTTGTATCAAGTGGAAAATAGGTGGATTTTTTAGAAGAAACTATTTTAGGTCAAATACCGCGTCTAGTTATAGTCCATTCACGGTTACTTCAAGCGTTTCTGAAGCTCTGCTCAAGTTATACTTTCAAGCTATTCTCCCGTATCATGTAAATAAAGTTTAAACAAGTCTAGGAAATTACACCAAGGACAACGCGCCGTATTTGTGTGCAATCAATTTAAATATATTTTCCATGTTAACTTTTTATTACAAGGCATTACCAACACAAATATTTTCTCCCTGATTTTATTCATTTTACATATAAATGAAATACTGAAATTTATGTGCAATATTTAATTAAAAGTTTAATTTAACCAAGAATAAGATCCTCTTGTGTTAGCAAAAGTATAAAACGCTTGTGATACACAACATATTTAGGAAACCACCAGACACGTCCTTTGTGGGGTGATTATTCAAAGGTTAAATCCAAAATGTGTGAAGAAACTGTGAACAGAGTGAGTGCAGTGAGGAGCGGTGCTTGGGGGCGGGAGACGAAGAGCGCTGAAGGGCGGAGATCGCAGCTCGCAGGACGGCCAAGGGCCAGGCTCAAGACATTATCACTCTCCACGTCCTGCCACCCTGTTCTGAATCAGTACCCCTCTCCCCTCTCTACACATAGTGGCAGTCACGGGACGGATTACAACGTTTAACTGCGAGGGGAGAAAGAAGACGGAGATCTTCTACCAAGGTGCCCACACTGCCTATCTCGCAGGCGCAAGAGAGACACCAGACCTGAGGAAACATTTACGCCAGTTTCTCAATTAACGATGTGACCTTTGACCTCGCGATCTCCACACGTTAGAGTGCAAACAGAGACTTTTTAACGAAGAGCTGGTTTCTTAATTGAGCATGTTTCATTTGAATGTCGGTTTGATTTCTTCAAGTGGTGTATAAAGTATTTTATTTTGTAAAGGATACTAATACTTCACTTACATAACGCGTACACACATACAGGATGTTTCAGTAAAAGCGTGCAAAAATGAAACTGGGCCTCGAAACGTTTTGAGATTGAAGACGTGTGGTTCGCGAAGCTAGAGGAAGGAGATACAGGCACCCATGTGTCTACACGAATACAGGTGTCCGTATTGGTTACGTGCATTACTGACATTGGGTATGTCCACTGTTGACAGGCAGTAAGCACTCTATTGACGGGCCAGTGTTTAAGTATCAGTGTGTGGCTCACTAGAGTTGCTCAAAGTGACGGCCACCAACCTCAACGCAAGCATGACAACGGCGTACGAGATTCTGCCCCAGCGCTTCAAATATCCTATGAGTGTTGTGTCTGCCGTTGATACACGCACGTGCTGTTTTAATGTAGGGACGACAGAGCCACCTTGCGGACGATAGGTGAATCTCACATACTACATGAGTTGCCTACAAGTTTACGCCCATATCTTCTGGACCACACGTTCCCAATCTCTAAACGTGCCGCGATGCGGTGTCTAAACTGTCTGTATAAAGAAACATATCCGTTCACAGATATATGTCATTACTGAAATGCCCTGTATAAATATATATATACTTTTACGGATATATACGCGTGAGTTTATATACATCCATAATTTATAAAATATCTGAAATATTTGCTTAATTTTTTGGGACAAGCTGGAATTCAAGAACTCAATCAAACATTAGTGTTACTTTTGAAATTGGAGAACACCAAGCCATTAATAAGCACGCAACCAAATGCTGGCCCAATCGCCACCATTTTCCTGATAGCAAGCGACCAAAGAGATTTGATAGTACGTACCACTGAGAGGTCTAGCTTACAGGTTGTTGAACTTGCCACTGTATCACGTCTCTAATCATTTCGCATATTGTTTATTCGCAGTGCCGTCAAACTTTTTGAACTGAACCTCTAAAAAATCACCCCATGTACTACGCGTTTTTTTGTTGCCTAAAAAGTCACACATCACAATTGTTTTATGCCTCTGTTAACATACTCATTAATAATATAATTTGACTTTTACTTACATTAATAGATAAATTATGAAAATGCATTTTATAATTAATACGAACAAAACCGAGAGATAATATGCGTGGTGGTAATTCCTAATAAGAAATAGTTCTCTCGCAAAATAATATTATTTAATTGAGTGCGCCCAAATGTGGCGTGTTGTCACTTTGGTGTGATTTTCTAGATCTAGCTAAGCTTTCTTTGCACAAGTGTGACTATGAATGGACTATACCCTGAGCTATGAGTGAGCAAGAGTGGTATATACACAACAACGGCAGCCTTACCCTCAGTCCTCGTCCTTCTCTGTGTTCTCACCAACAGAGAGCACCTGCCGTACCTACCTCCAACAGTTGCGTTATGAAAGTTCTCTAAACAGTTCTGAACCCACCGGCAAGCTGATAGCTCCTCAGCAGGCAAGCTTGATGACGTCAGAGGTGCGGCGCCTAACCAGTAAGCCACCCGCCTGCCTTCCGGCCGAGTCATGTAATGGTGAGGGGGTGGAGAAAGAAGAGANCGGCGCCTAACCAGTAAGCCACCCGCCTGCCTTCCGGCCGAGTCATGTAATGGTGAGGGGGTGGAGAAAGAAGAGAGACACGGCCGTACATGATACAACTATATATTATCTATTACCTTCCGTCAGTAGCCATAAAAAAATAAAGCCAGTGAATATTCAACGATGTACAAAGGTGCGTAAGAAAATTATTTAGTTGTTAACGTGCAAAAAAATGTCTATACGCACTCTGAAAAACTACTTGCGACAAGTTGGTATTTACAAGATATTAGACATTAGTGCACCTCATCGTCATAGTAATTATAATCATCAGTACCTTTAAGAGCAAAGGAAAGATCTCACAGTGTGCGAACACCCGAAACGTAAAATCAAGAACACAATTGCAATTATTAATAATGCTTTAATGAGGGTAGTGTTATTGACGTGATATATTAATCGGGGATACTATCGTCTACAGCACTTGTCGATACAGTCTACAGTTATCGATTTAAAATTGCGAANTGATATATTAATCGGGGATACTATCGTCTACAGCACTTGTCGATACAGTCTACAGTTATCGATTTAAAATTGCGAACTTGCTGCGAAAAATTAGGGATATAAAACACAAAATCAGTATTTGTGTCAAAATATCTATTTTCAAATAAACAAGGTAATTTTATCCACGAATATTTGAAATTGAAATTTATTTATTTATNGTGTCAAAATATCTATTTTCAAATAAACAAGGTAATTTTATCCACGAATATTTGAAATTGAAATTTATTTATTTATTGCGAAAGAAACAAAATTTTAGTGGAATGAGCTTTCAAGGGTTGAAATTAAATTAAATTTAAGAAAGATGTTTTAATTTGTAACGGAGTTACGCAACCTCACGTCGATCATGGATACTTACATTTGTGAAGACGTCGCCCGTTGACGGCTGCCGAGGAGGCGTTAGACTCCGCGGTGATTGTGCTCGGTAGTTCAATCAAGGTCGGAACTATATTGAGCGCACGGCGTTTCCTTCCACCTAGCGGCGGCTGAGAGGGGGGTCGCCTTGTGATGTCAGCACCGCCTTTGAATT
>NQII01000235.1:976898-1008004 GCA_002778355.1 Clitarchus hookeri | reverse complement strand
ATGTTTTTTTAATGCGTGTAAGCGCAAGAATTAGAAAATTAGCACAATGTTTGCTTTTGTAGCAAAGTGACAGTTTCACTTGACCGACGTAACGCACGAGGTTATGTTTCCAATTGTGTGGACGTCACAACATGGCGGACAGTCTTCAACACTTGATCACGCACATCCACAGACGAGACCGCCCCTTGTATTGCTCCTCCCTCCCTATACGCAGTAAAGGGAGGAAGAATGAGAGCGAATGTGCACCCAAACTGTTTCCGTTCACCGAGATGCGATCTTACCGTGTTCACGCTCTCTAAGTAATTAATACGGTGTACTTGTGTACATCTTCGCAACGGAGTAAATAAATAAATAGAGACGAAATGCCGTGGTGGCTCCTTTGATGCGGACATGCCAATTCGCTGATTGGCTGCGCGAAGGTCTGGGGAACGGGCCTTGTGCCAGACAGGCTACCGAGTGCTGTGGAAGGCTCCTTATTGGCTGGACTACTGGCTGGCGAGTAATTTATAACGCGGTGATTGGCGAACGGCGTTCCGACACGCTGCTGGCCGGTGACGTCACTTTTGTGGCGAGTGCGGCTGCATTTCGTGGAATAAGCTTTCTCACTTCTGTATTCTTAAGTACTCTGTTTTTTTGCTTATAGGTTATAGACTTTACTCTATATTTCATACCGCACAAAATTAAGGTTTTGATCACAGTAAATAAATTTATAAGAGCAGCAAAAATGCCTGAAGTGAGGTGCCTAACGGCTGAGGTTCTCAGTATCGTTGGGGGTGAAGTGGAGAGAGGAAGGAGCTACGATGGACAGGAATGAAATGGTGGAGGAAACGGGAGAACCACGAGAAACCTTACCTGATAACGCCGACATCTGCTTCATTTTCCATGTGCAAAAATTGGTAGTGTTTAAAATGGTTTGTGGAATCAAGTTTAATCTGTATAAATATTCTAAAGTATTAACGAGTTTCTCATGCTTTGTGTATTTTAAAAAATGTATAAAATTTTTATAACTTAGAAACCTTTTCAAAATTATAACTTTTGAACGATACGTTGTAAAATTCTCAGTAATTCTCAGCACATTTTTTGTCTAGGAACGATCTTCTAGTCTTTGAACGGTAGCTTACTGGTAAACAACTGTACTTACATTCATATCCACCTGACTAAGGTCACTTCTACTATATGTTCGGGAGATCAATGCTAAAAGTCTGGCAAAGGGAAAATTTTCGCCACTAAGCGCTAGTGTCGGCAAGGTACCGGATTTTCTCTATTTTCTAATTTAAAAACAGGATAATTGTAATAATCATAAATCAAATATATAATAGCTTAGTAACTAAGTAAAATATGCTTTATTTTATTATTCACCTAGTTTAATATTTCAATTAAACGTTTTCTTTTATAACACTGCACACCTAGCGACAGAAATTTTCCTTATGCCAGACTCTCCCATAAGAAATATCGTTTTGTTCCTAACCTGAGTAGAATAAACGTCAACCTGGCTTAGTGTTCCAACCCGCCATATTGATTTCAGTTTTCCATGGTTTTGGAAATCACTCCATGTGAAAGCTGGGGTGGTTGCTTGGCATAGGACATGGCCGATTCCTTCAGTGTTCCAGCTTCTCTGAGCAACTTGTTACGTCTTTAATGACCTTGATGTAGACGAGATGTTAAGCCCTACCTACCTACAAACTCGCAACACTCGCTATTAAAACTTGTTTGTATGTTATACGTCGATAAACCTATGTTTGGTTCACCAGAGTGATTGAAGTTCCTCATATTTCACCGCCCTTTCAGTGCCTGAGCCACTTAACAAGCGAGTCAGTATTTAGACGAAGCGACAAGGAGACTGGTTTGAATGAGGAGTGTGAATATCAACAAGTTATCCCTGTAGCGTACAAAGTATTGTCTGACGGCAGATCACTACGAAAGACAGGAGAAATCTCTGCGTCTAGCGACATCTCTGTTACATTTCACAGTTATTGCCACCTCCCGTGGCGCAGTCGGTTGCTGCGCCGCCGGTCTGCGGTGCGGGAGGCTCTGGGTTCGAATCCTAGATAAGACATGGGTGTTAGTTTAAGTTAGGGTTATAAGCCGTCCCCTGATATGCCTTCAGGCGTAACACCGGAAACGTTAATAAGCCCTTCAAAAATTAAAAAAAAAATACAATCCACAGTTTTTTGTACAACCCATGCTTAGCAAATTATCTATCATCACATAAAAGAGTTTTATTTAAGTGCTGTTAAACTGCGTATTATTTACAAATGTTACTGTTACGCTTTAGTTCTGCTTCAAGAAATGCACAGGGTTCATCATATATATATTAAAGCAAATTCACAAAATCAGCAAGAAGCACGCATGTTTTAAAATTATTCTGTCACAATAAAAACCTGTGAATTTGGACTTGAATGCGTCTTTAAGATGAGACTGACACACGGCGTAGCAGACGGAAACTAGTGGGCAAGTATCTCTCCTTTATAACAACCTCTTAAACATTACTTGCTTATTTCAGGTGTCGCAAAAGTGGACATTTATGTCGTGAAAAAAATGTACGTATTCCTTATAAAAAGTGACACTTCGGAATCAATGGAAAGAGAGTTAAGTTAGTGGAACAATAGTACAAGAGCCTGCCGATTATAAAATAGTTGGTTTGTCAGCAGCAGCCAATGGCATTGCTCAGGGAAAGGCGGCGTTGTGTGTTGATGCTNCTGTCACAATAAAAACCTGTGAATTTGGACTTGAATGCGTCTTTAAGATGAGACTGACACACGGCGTAGCAGACGGGAACTAGTGGGCAAGTATCTCTCCTTTATAACAACCTCTTAAACATTACTTGCTTATTTCAGGTGTCGCAAAAGTAAACATTTATGGCGTGAAAAAAATGTACGTATTCCTTATAAAAAGTGACACTTCGGAATCAATGGAAAGAGAGTTAAGTTAGTGGAACAATAGTACAAGAGCCTGCTGATTATAAAATAGTTGGTTTGTCAGCAGCAGCCAATGGCATTGCTCAGGGAAAGGCGGCGTTGTGTGTTGATGCTNCGATTATAAAATAGTTGGTTTGTCAGCAGCAGCCAATGGCATTGCTCAGGGAAAGGCGGCGTTGTGTGTTGATGCTAGCTTCTGGACTTGAACAGCACCGATCATGAGTTCACATGTTCTGCAACATATCAGACGTTGGCGTGTATACTTGGAGTAACACGTATGCTAAGTGGTTGAGTACTGTGTGGTTTGGTAGCGATTTTGACAATAATTACAGCGTACCAAAACCCATGCTGGGGACATGCTAGAAAGGCTGAAATAATCGTAGTTCATGTTGAGCCCACACGTCCACCGAGCGAGAGAAGGGAGTGGTGAGATTTGGGAGGCTCTTAACATCGAGATGTTGAGAGCCGATGGTGAAATTAGGTATGGAGCAGTGCCGGAATGCAAGGGTAGGGAAAACGGGAGATCCCCGAGAAAACCCGCCGACCAGCGGTATCATCAGGCACGATTACCACATTGGAAAGTCCGGGAGCGACCCCACCAGAAATAGAACCTCCACGGGGAAGTGGCGAGGTGGCTGGCAGGCGACGTGGGAGTGGCAATGACGGCTGGGACGACGAAAGGTGAGCGTGTCGTGGTCTAGAAGGCAACCGAGAGTGAGGGAGCAGAGCAGGGGACAATTTGCGACACGGAATTATTACAATCCCCTCCCCCCNCGCAAGGACGACTGGACCTTGGTTGTACGGCTGGAAGGATTACCTAGGATAACACCTCCAGTACAATATTTGACTAGAGAGGATGGCCTTTAAGGACCCGCCTAACTGACTTTTCGCATAATGTCAAGAGGTTTTCCAACACAATTTCATTTTATGAATAACTTAAAACTACGGACATGGCATTTATATTAGTGTATCATTCCGTAAAAGTATCACGTCTCTTGAGTATACTATATTTTAAGTTAATATGATTTGCCGAAAAGTTTTGTTTTTCTATTCCCAAGTTTATGCCGGGAAGCCAATCAGGGGACAGCTTACATATCAACGTTAACTTTAAATGACACGTGCATACATGATGTACTCGGGATTCGAATCCACAACTATGCAATCANATGTACTCGGGATTCGAATCCACAACTATGCAATCACCTTAGCGACTCCACTTCAGATGAGCCTGTGAGAGGATAGCACAAATGCTTTAAGGATGACATTAAGACGCAAATATTTCGGAAAAGCAACTTAAAGTATTCTAGAAACTTGCTTGAAGAGGTACTTTCCCTTCATCTTCGTGTAATGTGATGACAGCGCCACAGCTTACAGATCGCTGTTTGTACGCGGAACAGCTGAAAGTACTCCGTCAGTTCCGCGCTATTCTCATAAGGGCGGCCACGCCCTCAGTGCGCAGAGTAGTGTCGCCTCTAACATCCGCTTACTTAAGTTACTGCACGAAAATTCTTCAAGTATGCTGGACCTTAAAACACTCCTTCCAGACCAGGAGAAAAATATGTTGCATGAGTAATGAAGGACACGTGAGGAGCTCTCACCACACAGTGATGAGTCGCAGCTGTCAACTTGTTAACCCGTCCTGTAAACACAGCCGACGCCGTCCTGTAAACACAGCCGGTGCCGTCCTGTAAACACAGCCGACGCCGTTACTTCAAAGTCTTTATCTGTGATGAATCACAATGCGACGTTGGCGCCGCCTCGCACATCGGTTTTGGATTCGCTTCTGCAAGGCGGCCTGCTCCTTGGCCGGCTGTTTCTTCCCTCGTTTCCCTCCCTTGATTACTCCTCCTTGTACGTAAGTTTTTCTTTATTTAGGGACTGGTTTATATAAGTTGTTACGCGCCTTGTGCAGCGTTCTTTCTACGCCTCATTCTACGTCTGTGAAGAAGATCGTCGGGTTGACGTCTGCTAAAGATAATTACAATTCTAATATAAGCTACAATTGTCAGTTTACCCGTCCTTGGACGAGGCTGCTATGAGACGCCCTTTAAATAATGTAGTTGCGTGAGCGGCTGATTATGCTGGGGCTTGTAAAACGGCGAGTCGTGGTCGCAGCTTTTCATTTGTGGGTCAGTTTAGTGTTTTTGAATAATTGCGATGCGTAGTGTTGTGTTTGTTTTGGGCTTTGCAGTGAGTTAGATTTTTTCTTAATTCTGGTTTTGAACGCTTGACTAAATTGTAGTTTCGACCTAACTAATTTCTTGCTTCTCTGTATAGTTCACGTTGCTTTACGTATTCTGTATAGGTTTTTGTCTGCTGTCCACTCCTTGACTTACAGTTTAATTGTCGCTACCGTGCTACCACGACTTACGCGCTGGTCGTAGCCTGTTGAAGTGTTCTAATTGTCGTCGTTGATTATTTATTCCATGGAGCTGTGGTTAGGGTCTACGGACTGCCTCCATCGATTCACTATTTTAACGTACTATATAATTTAAGATTTTAACTTGTATTTTCACGTAAATGAGGCTTTACTGGGCCTGAAGCACTGCCCTCCTTTAGTCAAATTTCTCCACTAGGAAACTTGAAATTATCTAGTCGTAAAAGTAACTATTTGTATTTTAGAAAGGTTTTGATATTACTTTGTTCATTTTTTCGATTAAATATTTAGTGTATATTCTGGAGTATTGTAATACTTTTGAATAAGCAAATGCACATCTATTAAATTTTTTGTATGAATGTTTAAAGTATTTATAATCAACAGAGTTACTTTTTGATATTTTTGAAACTTTTTACACTACTTGGCTTGTTTGCCAGTTAGATATTTATTGTACTATGAGCTACGCAATACTTCAAAGAGCAATTTAATCTATTTGTATGAGTATTTTAATCTATATTTTTTTTTGCATTGTGAGCCTTTGGCGTTTATAATTTTCACATGTTATATTTTTTGTAAATGTTTTATTCAAATATTAAATCCTAAGAAGCTGCTAAATTGTAAACTATTCTGAAATTACAGAGCTTGAAAGTGACATCGTCTTTGTGTTATTTGTGCCACGGCACAACAGCACGCAAGACTGTCGAGGTTTGCTCTTCTGTCATCAAATCTCCTCGGCGCTGACAAATTTTGTTGAGTCACGAACTTTTAGAAAGTTTTTACTTTAGTAGAAACTACAACCCTTTTAATTATAATTAATGCACGACCGCAACTCACGAGAGTCGAGAAGAAGCTAGGAACGAACTTGTGAACTAATGGGCTTCGTTACAGAAGGTCAGTTTACGCCAAAGTTGCTATCAAAGACTGGAAAACAGGAAAGTCAAAAGAAATCTTACTCGTCGCTGGAAAACGGCATTTCCTCATCCAAAGAAATAAATATTATAATTAAATGAGATATTTACTGGCAATAGGAATGGACACAACAATTCTCTTTATTATCTTTACAGATGAGGANTTGAGTATACTATATTTTAAGTTAATATGATTTGCCGAAAAGTTTTGTTTTTCTATTCCCAAGTTTATGCCGGGAAGCCAATCAGGGGACAGCTTACATATCAACGTTAACTTTAAATGACACGTGCATACATGATGTACTCGGGATTCGAATCCACAACTATGCAATCACCTTAGCGACTCCACTTCAGATGAGCCTGTGAGAGGATAGCACAAATGCTTTAAGGATGACATTAAGACGCAAATATTTCGGAAAAGCAACTTAAAGTATTCTAGAAACTTGCTTGAAGAGGTACTTTCCCTTCATCTTCGTGTAATGTGATGACAGCGCCACAGCTTACAGATCGCTGTTTGTACGCGGAACAGCTGAAAGTCCTCCGTCAGTTCCGCGCTATTCTCATAAGGGCGGCCACGCCCTCAGTGCGCAGAGTAGTGTCGCCTCTAACATCCCNGATGACAGCGCCACAGCTTACAGATCGCTGTTTGTACGCGGAACAGCTGAAAGTCCTCCGTCAGTTCCGCGCTATTCTCATAAGGGCGGCCACGCCCTCAGTGCGCAGAGTAGTGTCGCCTCTAACATCCGCTTACTTAAGTTACTGCACGAAAATTCTTCAAGTATGCTGGACCTTAAAACACTCCTTCCAGACCAGGAGAAAAATATGTTGCATGAGTAATGAAGGACACGTGAGGAGCTCTCACCACACAGTGATGAGTCGCAGCTGTCAACTTGTTAACCCGTCCTGTAAACACAGCCGACGCCGTTACTTTAAAGTCTTTATCTGTGATGAATCACAATGCGACGTTGGCGCCGCCTCGCACATCGGTTTTGAATTCGCTTCTGCAAGGCGGCCTGCTCCTTGGCCGGTTGTTTCTCCCCTCGTTTCCCTCCCTTGATTACTCCTCCTTGTACGTAAGTTTTTCTTTATTTAGGGGCTGGTTTATATAAGTTGTTACGCGCCTTGTGCAGCGTTCTTTCTACGCCTCATTCTACGCCTGTGAAGAAGATCGTCGGGTTGACGTCTGCTAAAGATAATTAAAATTCTAATATAAGCTACAATTGTCAGTTTACCCGTCCTTGGACGAGGCTGCTATGATACGCCCTTTAAATAATGCAGTTGCGTGAGCGGCTGATTATGCTGGGGCTTGTAAAACGGCGAGTCGTGGTCGCAGTTTTTCATTTGTGGGTCAGTTTAGTGTTTTTGAATAATTGCGATGCGTAGTGTTGTGTTTGTTTTGGGCTTTGCAGGGAGTTAGATTTTTTTCTTAATTCTGGTTTTGAACGCTTGACTAAATTGTAGTTTCGACCTAACTAATTTCTTGCTTCTCTGTATAGTTCACGTTGCTTTACGTATTCTGTATAGGTTTTTGTCTGCTGTCCAATCCTTGACTTACAGTTTAATTGTCGCTACCGTGCTACCACGACTTACGCGCTGGCCGTAGTCTGTTGAAGTGTTCTAATTGTCGTCGTTGATTATTTATTCCATGGAGCTGTGGTTAGGGTCTACGGACTGCCTACATCGATTCACTATTTTAACGTACTATATAATTTAAGATTTTAACTTGTATTTTCATGTAAATGAGGCTTTACTGGGCCTGAAGCACTGCCCTCCTTTAGTCAAATTTCTCCACTAGGAAACTTGAAATTATCTAGTCGTAAAAGTAACTATTTGTATTTTAGAAAGGTTTTGATATTACTTTGTTCATTTTTTCGATTAAATATTTAGTGTATATTCTGGAGTATTGTAATACTTTTGAATAAGCAAATGCACATCTATTAAATTTTTTGTATGAATGTTTAAAGTATTTATAATCAACAGAGTTACTTTTTGATATTTTTGAAACTTTTTACACTACTTGGCTTGTTTGCCAGTTAGATATTTATTGTACTATGAGCTACGCAATACTTCAAAGAGCAATTTAATCTATTTGTATGAGTATTTTAATCTATATTTTTTTTTGCATTGTGAGCCTTTGGCGTTTATAATTTTCACATGTTATATTTTTTGTAAATGTTTTATTCAAATATTAAATCCTAAGAAGCTGCTAAATTGTAAACTATTCTGAAATTACAGAGCTTGAAAGTGACATCGTCTTTGTGTTATTTGTGCCACGGCACAACAGCACGCAAGACTGTCGAGGTTTGCTCTTCTGTCATCAAATCTCCTCGGCGCTGACAAATTTTGTTGAGTCACGAACTTTTAGAAAGTTTTTACTTTAGTAGAAACTACAACCCTTTTAATTATAATTAATGCGCGACCGCAACTCACGAGAGTCGAGAAGAAGCTAGGAACGAACTTGAGAACTAATGGGCTTCGTTACAGAAGGTCAGTTTACGCCAAAGTTGCTATCAAAGACTGGAAAACAGGAAAGTCAAAAGAAATCTTACTCGTCGCTGGAAAACGGCATTTCCTCATCCAAAGAAATAAATCTTATAATTAAATGAGATATTTACTGGCAATAGGAATGGACACAACAATTCTCTTTATTATCTTTACAGATGAGGATTTGGCTAGGCAATGAAAAATCAGGTCAACACGATAACCTGGAAAATACGGAGTCAGCAATTCACAGGCGTCGAGTTAATTGGTGGAGAGTAAGCTAGCATTACGAAGAATGCACGAAGCAGACACCGTTAACACGCAACTACAAGGGGTTCACGAGACCTGGCAGAACTCGGGGCACGTATTTCAAGGAGACCTATTAGCTCTTGTTACCTCAAGTAAAATGTACGTTCGCGTAGTAAAAATCTTGCTAATATGTCTGTTTGTTCGTGCGCGAAAGTATGTCGCTCTGTCACGTGACCATCACATCTGTCATAAGCTCTGCTGTGGAAGGGCTGTGAGTGATATTTGTATTTTAAAGTCAACACACTTGCTGACTGTACTTGTGTATGTGCTACGTTTGCTTTAAGTGGAAAATCTTAGAAACGTTAGACAGAAATTAACTTTGAAAAGTCAACTAGGATTTACTTCATATCATTGAATTATTATTAAATAGTGCTAGATAGCATTTGTCACCCGTGAATAGCTTACGTAGGTACATAATTAAAGTTTAGTAATAGTGCTCCCAATTATTGTATATTACACATACTATATATTATATATATACTATATATTATAAATAGTATATATTATGTATATTATATATTACGTATACTGTATTGTATAAACTATATATTCTATATAATATATATGTTATATACTATATACCACTACAATGCTGATTGATAAACACGGCAGAGCTCAAGATACATTGAACTATGCACTTAGTTTGTGGATAAGCACAGGAGAAGACTTGCAACACGCTCGTGTGCCCTCGCAGCACATGCATGTGTTTCCTCATAGTTGATGTTACTGCCGCCAGAGTGTGCGACGAGGAGGAAGAAGCGATGGAACGTCCAAACTGTCTGGACAAGTACATTCCAGCGCAAGTGAGCATACTTGCGCACTTAAAGCTGTTCAAGTGCATAAAATGTTGTTTTCTGAATTTTTAACATATTTTGCGGTTTTGCGATACAAACTCAAGAACCAATTAAAGAATATGCCAAATCAGTTCAAAAATAACTCTAGCAAAATTTTTTTGTAAAATAATCAGCATTTGAACAACAAAATTTGTGCTAAACCAATTTAAAAAGGTTATACGAGCACAGTGTTTGATTTCAGCTAAATCGTTTTTTTTTTTTTTAGTTTTAGGAACACCACGAAGATATTTCTTTGAAGTGGGGCATTTCGATCCCCTGCGATTAGGGTTTAGCTTCTGGCTATTTTGGATTTCAATTTTTTTCTAGAACTTAAAATAAAATTATGGCTGAACCGCTGGAAAAAATTCCATGAAATTTTTTCATATTTTATGATGAAAATAACAACTAATTTGAACTATAGTCAAACATGATAATTATGCAAAATTATAAAATTCGTATGCCAATGTATACAAATAAAAAATTCCTTTATTTTCAGTCATTAATTTTTGTAAATTATTTTCCCATGGTCTTTTATGCTTTTATCAATGTACTATTTTATGTGGTAAAACAAAATAATAATATATCCTAACATATAAAAATTATTTTTGGCACTTGAACCTGCTTAATAGGTCCACCTAGCTGGTACATGAATTTGCGTTTAGAGGCGATGGTACTCTTGAGGAACGTGGCAGTATAGTCCGTATCGCTCCCGCGCTTGTCTGTCTCAGACGTGTAAAACTGCTCCAAGTAGGCGTATACAATATGTTTTCAAACGACATATCGATATCCTATCCACGGCATCTATGGGCTAACGTAAACAATACATCCTGGTGGTAAAATATTTGTAACATTTATCTAGGATTTTTTAATTAAATGAAGTTTACGAAACTGCATCAGGAGTCCACAACTACACGTACAAGCGTGCACAACAAGTTGCATATCACGAAGGCGAACGGAACTGGCGTGTCATGCGGCGACCGCCTGTAGATAGGCCACCGTGGAGACACGTGCAGACCCTTCGTCGCCAATACTGCTGTTTGTGTGTTGTTGGAAATAACATGCAAACGCTTATGGCAGCCTTTACTACTCAATTCCTAATCTCCTATTGCTCATGTACCTTGACGCACGTGTACTAACAAGCAACCACTACCGGCGCCCTTATGGTGGCGTATGTGCGGGAGCTCTCCGCATGGCGTGCCAGTTACGTTCGCCTGCGAGGCATGCAACATGCTGTGCACGCAAGCACGTAAAGTTGCCGACTCCCAGCACAGTTTTGCTAACTTCAATTTCACTAAGGTGGCCGCCTGGCCGAAGGCATTTTGCACGCCTGAGGCCTAAAAGCGTGGAAGCGCTAGGGGCGACCGAGACATGTTCANGCGGCGACCGCCTGTAGATAGGCCACCGTGGAGACACGTGCAGACCCTTCGTCGCCAATACTGCTGTTTGTGTGTTTTTGGAAATAACATGCAAACGCTTATGGCAGCCTTTACTACTCAATTCCTAATCTCCTATTGCTCATGTACCTTGACGCACGTGTACTAACAAGCAACCACTACCGGCGCCCTTATGGTGGCGTATGTGCGGGAGCTCTCCGCATGGCGTGCCAGTTCCGTTCGCCTGCGTGGCATGCAACATGCTGTGCACGCAGGCACGTAAAGTTGCCGACTCCCAGCACAGTTTTGCTAACTTCAATTTCACTAAGGTGGCCGCCTGGCCGAAGGCATTTTGCACGCCTGAGGCCTAAAAGCGTGGAAGCGCTAGGGGCGACCGAGACATGTTCATCAATTCTCTCATCACCTCTACGCGCAACGCACTGATCTACGTGTTGTATTGCCATCGATAACGCTCTTCTACGAGACTTTCAGCGGAGACCCTACCATTATATGACGTAATAATAAGAAGAAAGGTGTGATGCACGTCGCTATTCTTTTTTGTTGTTTTGTACCGGAATGTTTATACCTAAAAACGTGTGTGAAAACACCAGCTTGAGCCATTTTCACTATAACAAAAACATGCTTTACAGAGAAATGGAGGTACTGATAAACGTATACAGACGCGTAACGTATCTTAAATGGAATTCGTAAGCAGATCTCACTCAGACACGTTGGGCGGTCTTTTAATTAAACGTTTTCTTCTGGAGCTCTGCACACCGTTCTGCGGCCTACCCAGGCGACCTGCCACCTTAAATATACTATATTAATGTCCCGAACATATCGCTATAATGATATATTGTTTATACTAGCCCATAGACGCCGTGGTTTTAATTCCTGTAAGTAGTTTAAAAACACCTTGTTTACAGGGAGTTGGTATAGAGGTTCAGTTGCAGCTCTCGTACCGACACCACGCCACCATCAGATCGGCAGAGCGTGATTTGTGTGTGTGCTGGCGAAGGGCGTGTTTCATAAGAGCTGGAGTGAGTGAGAGAGGGGTTGTAAGACGAGGAGGGGAGAGCTGGAAGGCAGAGGGTTGGCAGGGAACCATGTGGCACAGGCCACCGGCAAATTGCCCTCCGCCAGCAAGGACCATGATAAAGGTGGGGGGGGGGACCCCCCCCATACTTCCTCTTCCTTTTACAGCCGAAAGCTTTTCTTTCCTCGCCGAACAACTAATCGCGGGAGAGTAAGTTATTTACGCGACTCACCTTATGTTCCAGTGTCACCTCCCTCCTGCTTTTTTCTTTTCTTACCAGCAGCGCCATTCTCGCCGACGCTGAGCAGAGGAACGATAAAATAAAGGCAGGCTTGGGCGACGCCACCGTGTTTTTACGCCGAGCGTCCAAACGCGAGTGCAAGTCGAGTCTCCTGGGGTTAGCAGCTTCCCTGCACGGCGACCTCTCACCCCTCCTCCCTATCTTGAGTGCGTCACCTGACACTCTATATTAGAACTTGTATTATTAGAGTATTAGGACTATATTTTGTAATTTATAAATACAGAAGTGATACCATCCATTTGAAGAATTTGTATTATTTTCGACGTAAATACGTGTTTAGAGTCTGACTGACACGTTGGCTACCAGGACGAAAACGGCGAAGTAACGTGTGCAGGATTTGCATCACTACAACTTCATGTTAAACAATACAAATACGATCTCCTTCGGCCGGGTACACGACTGTGACGGGCGCATGACCCTAAATCGTCGCCGCGCATGCGCGAGAGACGGGTCCGCGGCAACTGGCAACAACTGTAGACTTNGGGGGGTGGGGGGGGATATCCGGGCACTATACCTCGCGACTACGCTGTGCTGCGCTGATTGTGGTGTCAAACGGAAGATGTCATCTAGATATGTCAACTTAACTTATTAAAAAACAGTATGCATTTCACTATAGGTTATTCACGGTAAAGTGAGCACTTTTTGAAGCCCTCCCAAATGAAATAATAGTCAATAAATATATTTTATTGTATCCTTAGACGTCAACTTTCGAGTCCGATGAAATATCTTCACTGTGTTTATTACTTACATGGTAATATATATTTTAAAAAGTAGCGTAATGATATAAGATGGCTAATAGGGAAAAAGTAACTAGGGCCACGAAAGAGCTCACTTTACCACGAACAGCCTATACTTTCACTTCATTTCGACATCTAAAAGGAAATATTACTCACTTACGCAGACGAGTTCACGCAAAACCCAAGACTATGTCACCGCCACGGCCACATTCCGAATTTTTTCTGATTAATGAATGTGTATTTATTTGGTTCTTGGTTTTAATTACATGTTATTTGTTATCTGCCATGCAACTATGCAAGGAGGTGGTTGTATGGTTGTAACTTATGGACAAGACAACTCGCAACTCGTTGTATTGTTGAATTTTTTACAGATTGTAAATAAGTAGCTCAAATAATAAATATACCACGAAAACACGTCAAGCCATTTCGACACAGGATAGTCTTGAAACATTTGTACGTTTGTGTGGTATTTACGATTAGAATTTGGTTTGTTTTACACTCTTTGTAAGACTGCGAATCAGTAGCAAGCCGGTAAAAAAGGACATAGTCAATTAACGCAATTCAAAAGTAGCCTTAATCTTTGCCAACCTAAATTTGATAGCAAATAAACCAACAACAATATTTCAAATACTTATATATCTGTGAATTCTATCCGTACGGTGGGAAATACTGAAAACTTACTCGTTGCTATAATGTAATACGTATGGAAGTTACTCTGAACTGATTACTAGTAAACGCATAAAAAAAAAATATTAATAAGCGTGACACTTTCTCGCGCCTTACCTAATTAGAAAAAAACCGTCAACTTAGTTATTGGGGAGAGGGGGTGGCTTAAATGCTATATGGTAACACCCCTACAGAATTAAGGAAGAGGGAGGGCACATTGTCCCCTTGCAGCCGTGTTCCTGCCCCCCCCGCAAGTCGCGCAAAGTCGCCTTGCAGCTCGGGAAAGTCACTTTTACACGACGTAAAGCAGATTTCGTACGAAGCCTCGCTAGACAAATGATGATGGCCTCGGAATATTATAACTAGCAATAATTTTTTATAACAAAATGTCATTATCACACGCTGTTTTAAAGCAGTGGCTATTGAATCCAACAGGATGTTGTTTTTGTACTCTCCAATCGATCTCACAACACTGTCTGAACTCCACTACATTTCCAAAACAAAACAATATCAACGGTTCTTCAGAATGGAAATTTTTTTGCCTAATTCCTCTTCACACAGCTATATTCTCTGCTCCCCTCCTAACTCTCTGGTTGATATATAAGTAGTCACACGAGTAGCAGATAACGGCCAGTATAATCACTCTTTCCGAGCAGAACTCTCCTGAGAATAAGACATTCTCTCTCTCTCTCTCTCGCTCTCTCCTGCTATCGTACGAGATCTACCTTGCACAAGATATTCTTACATGAGATCAGGAATGAGGGTGTGCGCAGAAAAACGTTTCCCCTCCTTTTGCATCGCCACAAACGTGACGCATAATAACGGCCAAAGACACCAGAGATCCGGTCTGGCATGTTGATATCTGAGTAAGGGGAATATGAATACAAATGAGCGCGACTAGAAGTGGGAAAAGTATTCTTAGCATGGAAGTACGTACAATCCCCAGGAATAAAGTTATGAACTTGTAAAATTACAATTATATTTAAGATACTATGAGTAGTATTAAAATTTGACCATATTTTTAAGCGAACGGTAAGTGAACACACAAAATTCACAATATGTAAATACTTTTTTTATTTTGTCGGCATTGTGTTTTAAATAAACATTATTGAACATATTTTGCCTTTAACCCCTTGACATATTACTCCAAGTACACTCGTTCACGTACGACGGGTTGTGAACCGGAGTAACCCAGCTGGGGATCGAGCCCGGTTCGCCTTGGTGGGAGGCGAGCAGTCTAACCGCTCAGCCACCACGGCCCCTGTAAGGTAAGGGGTTGACGTTGCAAGTCGTCGGAGGGGAGAGTGAAGGCAGCGGGCCTTGCTGGAGGTGGCAGGAATGCGGCTAGGCGGCTGAGGAATGTTGTGTCGCTTCCGCCTCNGTGAAGGCAGCGGGCCTTGCTGGAGGTGGCAGGAATGCGGCTAGGCGGCTGAGGAATGTTGTGTCGCTTCCGCCTCACACCTGCGATACCTCGCACCTCCTGTCGACTGCGACAATCGATCAGTAGGTGTACACTCTGACACCTCCTGCTGGCAAGCTCGCGCTTGTACTCCAGCTAGTGGTTTATCCGCACTTTTGAAACTAACCTTTGAACAAGTAACCATTCAATAGGCACTCACGCTGACAATGCTCACAATTAAGTTGGTAGTGATATGGGGAAAGTAATTTCGTATAGTTAAGACGTTTTTGAAATTAATTGTTTAAGTTATTCCTTTTGGTCTGGTTTTGTCTTATGCAGATAGGATTACGAACCAGCTTTAGTTTCTCATTTAGCGCTATAGCACAGAAATGCCTAAAAACAGGCCCTCTATAGACATATATGTTGCGTCTAATAGCTAAAGTCATAATAAAATTGTTGGCTGCAATTTGTATGATTAAATAATCTAAATAATTTGTGTTGCACCATTTTGAAAAAAAAAAACGTATAACCCACTTAAATTGTGGAAGTTTGCATGGTTCACTGCAGTATTACTTGTCTGTAAAATTTAGTGGGAATTGGAGTATTGGTCCCCGAGATATNATGGGGAAAGTAATTTCGTATAGTTAAGACGTTTTTGAAATTAATTGTTTAAGTTATTCCTTTTGGTCTGGTTTTGGTCTTATGCAGATAGGAGTACGAACCAGCTTTAGTTTCTCATTTAGCGCTATAGCACAGAAATACCTAAAAACAGGCCCTCTATAGACATATATGTTGCGTCTAATAGCTAAAGTCATAATAAAATTGTTGGCTGCAATTTGTATGATTAAATAATCTAAATAATTTGTGTTGCACCATTTTGAAAAAAAAAAAATGTATAACCCACTTAAATTGTATAAGTTTGCATGGTTCACTGCAGTATTACTTGTCTGTAAAATTTAGTGGGAATTGGAGTATTGGTCCCCGAGATATGGCACACATGTTGCATTTTATCACCTGGCACTATCTTACAAAAAATCGGCAAAATACGTTCTTTATAAACGTATTTGATGCTTCCGATGGCTACGTATGACATAAAAAACCCAGTTTCTCATGTGATGCTATTTTCATTACGGGATTGGAACATTCTATGTTTGTCATAGATAATGCGACATATTAAATTCGGTTGAAATTGTTTGGGACATATGGCCTACTAACCAATAATATTTACATAGCTGTTATTTTGAAGATATATGACTACATCCTTTAGTCATATAAATTTAGATGGACTACAAAAGTATGACTTGTACCCTGAAATTGGTGGGCATCAGTTAGTTAATTGTTTCCGAGATAGGACACAGAAGCTTAATATTTAATGCATTGCTATGTTACAAAATTGCTGCAAATCAGTTTATATATTAGCTTATTTGACACTTGCATAGAGCTACTGCTAGCATTAAAAGTTAAGTTGGAATTGATTACATGGTTTCATAGATATAGCTTAGTAGACTAAAATGGTTATGTGGCCGTCACTTTGAAAATAATAGCCTGACCCGCTAAAACATGTGAGTTTACATGACGACTGTAATATTACGTGAATGTCAAATTTAGTAGGAATAGATTGATTGTTTTCCGAGATATGACATTAGAACTTTATTTTTCATTTGACAATATTTCACAAAATTACAGGCAAAAGAGACTAAGTTGTGATACGTTTGATGTTCGTAAATTATACTTCCAGGATTTGGTCAAAACTCGTTAAACGGTATTGTAGATATTGCAAATGAACTTTAAATATATATGCCACCATTTTGAAAATAAGTGTCTTAACTATTTAAATTGTACATATAAACATGGTCTACAATAGTATTACTTATATGCCAAATATGGCAGAAATCGGTTGTGCAGTTACCGAGATATAACGTAAAAGTTAATTTTTCATGTTGCATTGTTTTAAAAAATTATGGATTAGTAATATTATCAATTTATAAATTCAATGCTTGCATCATGGTTTTTTCAATGTACCAAATTTGGTTTATATCTACTATTGAATTGTTCCCAAAATATAATGCAAAAGCGGGTTTTTTTAATTTGCATTCTTTTTTCCAAAATATGCATTATAACATTAAAGGTTTCTAAATTAAATGCATACACTGTTAACGTATACAATTTGGTTTAAATCTGTTAAATGGTTCCCGAGATATAATGCAAAATATTTATTAATTCAATTTACAACTATGTTATAAAATGACAGACCAATAAGATCACTGACTTCTCATTTCAATGCTTATATCATGCACTATCAACTTACCAACTTTGGTTGAAATCGGTTAAATAGTTCCCAATACATAACATAATGTCCTAAATATTAAAATTTCCGCCTTTTTATAAATAAGTATCCCGCGTGATCGAAAACTATCAAAGTCCGAGGTCATTACTAAATTCTATATGTGGACGTAGTTTGGTGAAATTCGGTTGTCGGGTTTAAAAGTTATTTGAGGAGGACCTACATTCCAGACAGACATTCGGGTGATTGCATAAGCCTCTCCTCCGAACGTAGGGTAATAACACTTGATTTACTATTAAAGTCAATACGTTTGTTGACTGGCGCCTCGAGTGTAGGCAACCACGAATCAGGGTGTCTACGGTCTTATTGACTCTATTGACGTACTATGTACTTAATTTATTCAAAATAACAGAAACATATATTACGTATTTTTTAAAAATAGTTCAGATATCTTATATACTGCAATGTATACGCAGGTCGTCAGGAAGAGAGGCCCCTGGGGATGCATAACGCAGCTGCAGGAGTGTGGTGGGGGAGGGAGGGCGCTAGCAGCGATAGCCTGGCGACGAAGACGCACGTGGATGTGCCGAGGCTCCAGAGGACGTTAGTGAGGATGCTGGGTTATCCAGAGCAGCACTAAGAGGCCGGCAGGGACACGCCGCCATATCTGCAGCTGCTCCCTCGGCGAGTGTTGACAAACAACCCTAGTGGCGGATACCTGCCGGCGACGACAGATAGAGCTTGCCGAGTGGAGACGCACGCAGGCATTCCTGGAGCCGGCTCGTAATGTGCGATGAATAAAAACATGACGTGCCCGAGGAGCCGGGGGGAGACTGCCGTATGTGATGTGGCTAGGGGAGGAGGCGAGGATAAAGAAGCAGGAGGAGGGTGAGCGAGGGTCCTGGGGCGGAGGGCGGCCATCATTGTCGTCGCTGCGGGTCCATTACGGCGGTAAATAACTCTCGACGGCGCCGCGCTCTGCAGTTCGCGGGTAATGGAGTCGCAGTCCTGGAGAAACTGCTCTTCTGCTCTCTGGTGAGAGAGTTCAGGTCAGAGTGGCTCTCCCACACATCCTGGCGAATACAGGTCTCTCATAACGACGTGCCATGCGTCATGAACAAGTGCATTTCTCACCCCGCTTTGGCAACGCATAAACTGTGAGCCGTAGTGTCGAACTCGTGTAATGTTTTGATGTTCACTGTACTTGCGTCTGGCGTACTTTATCAAGGCAACGGATACTGACTCGTCGCTGTGTACAGTACTGTTCACAAATAGCTTGTTACAACTGCTCTATCCATGGACTACAGATGCAGTAGACTAATCACACACAGTCTTCTGCGTTCACGTTTATCAACACTGATAAACGTGTTAGTTTACATTCTTCATTAGACCCGCCCTTTTGTTGATTAAAATACATTAACTGATTTGAATATTTTCTAATTTAATAAACTTCAAGCTATATAAGATATACAAAAATCACAAAGCACTTACTTCAACAAATTTCAATCCCTAGCCCCGTGGTTCTTTGGTGCTCTTGGTAGAAAACACAGAGCGTGATTATTACGCAGCTAGAACGCGTACTCTACAATTTTCCCCCTACGGCTCTCTCAAACGTCATGGGAAAAACATAGTGCTTCGTGGTAAAGTGAGCACTTTTGAAATTAACCCTTGAAAAACTAATTACAGCCCTTTAGCTACATATAAGCTACATTACCACAAGCACTGCCCTGCGGACTCGCAGTAAAGTGGACATCAAGTTAAATACTAATGTTCAAAGTCTTGACGTAGTATCACGAGTGTAATGTTTTAACATATGGCAGATCGAGTTTGCGTTTTTAAGCTTCAGATATATATTAGAGTGTGCAATGGTACATCAGTAACAAGTATTGATTTCTAACATCTCCACGTTTCTACTTTTCCGACATATGAATAAACTCGTGAGGCAAGCGGCAATGCACATGTTACATATGGCAAAGGGATACACAATGAGGACGAAAGAAGATCGTAAGCAGGACTTACAAGTGCTCAGTTAACTACGAACAGTAGACAACAGCCTGTCATGCATGATGAACAAGTACACCTCTTAGACAGGAATTTGAAAGTCAGTGTACATAAACCACGAGAGAACAGTCCAACAAAATAGAGTTCACAAATTGTATTAGCAAAGATTTAATTATTGCGGAGAGTTAAATGTGAAGATATTTCTGACGCTACATAGTAATGTTTAGTGTTGCCGAGAGAAACATTAGAAATGTCTGTGGCGAAATCCTCCCAGGTATGTCCGCGGTAAGAATGCCAAAATACCACGTGAGTCGCAATGTCCCATGTGTTACCACTTTGAGTGGTGAGAATGAATACGTTTTGGCCAAAAGCATTCCTTTGCAACACGCGTATTAAGATTGCTGAAAGGACGTTGATCGGAATTTAGCAAACGATGTTTACCTAAAACCAAAGCATCCTGTGATATGTTGCTCATATTTTACCGAGAGAGCAATGTATATTTGACAAAATGACAGTTAGTCACTTACTTTTATCATTTTAAATTTCATCAGCGTCCTTTTCTTAACATACAATTTCATAGATCTGAGATAAAAATCTCCGATATTCGCGCATGACAAAAGAGGCAAACTAGAAATTTCGAACGGGACTAATGAAACTTCTTAAATGACGGCACTTTCAGTTGTTGGACTCGGATTGAACGTGGGCGCAAAAACTCAGCCCACCTGATCTATCAGAAATTGTGACAATTTTTTTGTCTGTTAAAAGTTTTGACAGTTAGGAAACCGCCAGGAAAAAATCCACATGGGGCAGAGAAATGACGCGGTAAATATTTGAGCAAACGAGGGTCGACGAAGGGCGATGACGGCTGCTCCGCAGTTGTGTCGTCCTGTTCCAAGAGCAGACGTGAGGAGAGGCCTCTGCTCTCCAATCACGGCGAGGACGAAACTTCATTACCCGCTCGCTCAGGAGAGACGGGGAGAAAGGACAAATGTCCCCCCCCCCCAAGTCAACGGCTCCCCAGCCAGAGTCCTCTCCAGGTGGAGTGTTTGACTCGCGGCCCACGGACAGCCGTTAAATGACACTTTAAAATACCGCGAACACCACAAAGCTCTCGCCGCCGAGATAAGGTAGGAAGGAGAGAGTGGGTTAAAACGTTTTGTCAAATTAAAAGGCACTTGTGCGGCCGCGGGCGAGAGGGAAAGGATGAGTTGGAGAGGGTTCGAAAAAATTCAGGCAGCCGCGCGCGCGCGCCATTTTAATTAAACACTTCAACGATTTCTGTGTGGAAACCTCAGCAGGTTTTTATTCCTCGCCACGCTCTCCGCTCTTCGGACCCACCCTCCGGCCGAGGGTCGCTCTTTTTGTCGCCTTTTCGTCGCCCATAGAAAGCCGAGGGAAAGGGTTTTTCTGTCCGTGTTGAATCTCGTCCGCGACATAAATATTTGAATAAATCGCCTCTTCCTTGGCGCTGTGGCGGCGCCGGACAGCACGAGCGGCTGTCCCAGGGGGCAGATGACAGTTCCTCCTCCGCGGACACGGCGTGTGGGGGTGACCTCCCTCTCACGTCAGTCTTGATTTGCGCCCCGTTCAGACATCGCCGGTGGCCAGAGGCTTTCACCAGTCTGCTTATTATCTGAGCTACGTGTCATCGTCATCTTCGCCACAGCAGCTCAGCGGAAAAACGGCCGTCGCATCACCTCAACCCCTGGTTCCCGCCATACCTACCCCTTGACACTTTCCAGTCTCCTTCCGGAACTGTCAACTGTTCCAACATCCGGCAAACAGGCGCCGTGCGGTCGAGACAGGTCCAACCACCACTTGTTTGCTTGTGTCTGCGTCTTCGCAAACCCTCCAATACTCACTCATTTCTTCAAATGTGATATTGTTAGGGATTTAAAGCAAAGTTCAATGCATTTTATATAGTCACTTTCACATGCAAAATTATCCTTAGAAAATAATGAATAAATTATTCCCGTTGAATTCATGATATATGACCGCGATGTTGATTAAACTTTACAATAGTGCTCATACTTACAAGAGTTGTAATGTTAGCAGCAAATACGATCATAAATACTACTTTGAAAAATAGTATCTTTGCGGTTCTAAATCTCCCACATGCGTTTGTTTTTGTATTACTAACTATTTGTCGTACTCGAAGGATGAGAATATCAAAAGTTCTACTCTACATTCCGCGGATGACTGAGACTTAGTTAATGGTTTTAATTTTAATTTTAGAGTATCAATACTTAAGTATTTGATTTTACTGACTAGGGTCTGTGTGAAATCCCGTGTTACCAGCAATGAGAGATATAATTTTGACTTGTACATTTTGGCAAGAAAATAGAGACACTAAAATTTTGTTATGCTCCTATGTTTATGCCAAAGTAAAGATTGCATTATAAGGTCAAATAAAACAGGCCATATCATTACTCACAGTAAAACATCTCGTACATAGATAATATTTGTGAATGATTTAATTTAATATAAATATTTCAACCTACTTTACTAGCTGCAATGTGTACGCTTATGTACTTAAGTAAAGCATCTTTTAAAAACTAGTTATAGTATTTGTTTAATGTTTATCAGCTGCCACAAGAATGAGTGAATTCAGCTGCAAGAAATACGTGAGAAATTGCCTTGAAGAACTGAAACTATGCGCACACGGAGAAACTCTTGCAACTCAAACCCTGAGCTTCTTACATAGCACACAAAGTTCCAGACACCATCGTGGAAAGAGTGAAGAAAGTAATAGAGACAAACCATGGAAACCTGAGAAAACGCATCTGCTGTCCCGACCTGAACTCGCATAAGATAATTGCTCAGCCCACTCTTGCAGGAGTAAATTACTAACGGCTGTCCATGGAACGAACACTTCAGAAGTATACGCTTCAAAATGCCCCTACCAACTGCTGAATATATTTTGAAACAGTCACTGAAACGAGTGCTCCATGTAACATGATAGAGTAAAGAATAAGCAGTTACGTGTTTTGAAGTTTTTCTACAGATGTAGTGTAGAAATAAATAGTACTTTTCTGTTTTTTGTTTTGTTTTATGCATGTATGAATAATTTGCGTGAGTTACTTATCGGCGCAAAAATTTCAAAGCATTTCTTCATGAACATGTCGCTCCTAGTCATGTGGTCCGGTGTAATGCTAATTTTTATATTTCACGGAAGGACACACAATCAATTAAACGAGATATCGAGTTCAACATCAACCATCAGCCACTTGTAACTTCCTTTCTGACATCGACAACCGCAACATGGAAAGTATGCGAACACTCTACTGACAGCCACGAACTAGGGTTGTGCGATATCCACTTCTCAGTATTGTTTCCATACGTTGTAACCACATCGACATCAGCGCGGCATATAGCGTCCAAAACATATTGAGAGTTTAATGTCGATAAATAACATATTGCTTGTTTAGATATCGCAAAAACCGTTATCGTAAATCTCGCTAGTAACACCACGCGCGTTGATTATATTGATACCAAAAACATTGAAGCTACCAACGTATAGAAAATGAAAACAATAAACTCGAATATTACAATGTCGGCAATATCACGAAAAGCAACACTGCTGAATTTTAACACAATATCGGGGTTGCGATATTTCAGAAATAATGTAAACTGGTGGATATATGGTGATATTGTACAGACGTGCAATGTAATGGCTTATTGATGGCTTATGAATATTTATCTTGTGTTATATACGATTTATATAAAATTTATTTAAACTTACTTCGCATAAACAAATTGTATGTGAATGACGGCACCCTGAAAATGCATATTTATTTTGCGTGTAGTTTAGAAAATCAAGAACGCAAAAAAGCATGTGTCATGTCCTGTATCAAGGAACCATATCACATTCGTCTGGATTATTGTCGGAGAAACCATTGAAAACAGAAATCATGATTATCAGCCTGGGAATGGAAACCTTACCCCCCTTCCGACTTTGTGCCCTGTGGCTTTGCAAGACTTTTGACTTCGTAAACACACCACATACGCTTTATACCTCACTTGCAGAGAACGGTATTTACTCTCGAGAGTTTTCATTCTATAATATACACAATTAGGAGCTCTCCTTAGTAAAATATTTATGGTTAAATGAGTGCGTCTATATGCGTACCTCGGTAAATTAAAGGTCTGTGAATATTTTTTCCCCCAGAAAAAAAAAAAAGATCTACAGCCGTTACGTTTAACTTTTTTCCCTATTAAAAATATCAAAAGAGAAAAAGAAATCAAATAGTAAAAAACCAGCACACTTAGGGGTTGCTTGCGCAAGTTCCTCAAGCTAGAGGAAAATAAATATATAGTGACGTCTGCATTTTAATTCATTGGCTTTCATTACGTATAATAATATCCTACTCTTACACATATTATTTACCACAAATTCAGCTCTAGCACATTCACGATTACTTCCAAATTTTCTGAAAGCCTGATGAAGTTATACTTCCAGGATATTCCTCCGCCTCATGCAAACAAAGCGTAACCGAGTCTAAAAAATTACACCAAGGGTCAATACACTGCATTCGTGCGCATTTTGCATAACTATTTCCTACTGAGCATTACCGAGACACCTATTTTCTCACTGTTTTTA
Source organism: Clitarchus hookeri (assembly GCA_002778355.1). NCBI lineage: Eukaryota > Metazoa > Arthropoda > Insecta > Phasmatodea > Phasmatidae > Clitarchus > Clitarchus hookeri. Next base: position 983,781 of record NQII01000235.1, on the reverse strand, counting down.
TTATATTGATAATAAATTATTGTTATAATTTATTAAATAATATATAAGTAAAAGTTTGTTTTATCTAAAAATTAGATATGTACTTTTATGTTAACGCAAATATAAAAGGCACGTGATTCGTGTCGTATTTAGGAAACAACCAAAACACGTCATACGTAAAGTGATTTTTCAAACGTTTAATGAAAAAAGTGTGAAGAAACCGCGAATAGATTATAGCCGAGCATGTACAGCGTAGTATTTGTAGCAATGCTTCAGTAGTACCTTCAGGCATCTAACAATGTTGACTAGGTATTCCTCTTGTAGGAGGTGCTTCCCCGGGTGTGAAGGACGCTGGCTGGGCTCTTGTGCCACTCTTGCCCGCGGCCTCCGTGCGACACGGTGACGGATCAAACGAGGCAGGAACAAAGAAGTGTCTGGCAGGATGCTGGAAGGAGCACATCTTCCCAGGACGCAGGAAACAACATCAGGATGCCGCGGGCGGCCCGCAAGGGGCTATAGGAATCACAACTCGCTGCGACGGGCACCGCATAGCAAGCAGGACGAGGGCGGGCGACTCACGCCCCTATGTCCAGGCGCATACGGCACACGGACAGGGGTATGTCGCACACCACACGACATGCGGCACAACATTGTATTAGTTCCCCCTTCAAATTATATTAGTGTTACAACCTTCAGTTCCTTAATAAAGTGTGCAATACTAGAATGATAATTACAGCATGCTGGAGCAGAAAAAAATTTGTTTGATTTTAAAAGATGAGTGAACGAGAAATGAATATACAAACAAACAAAAATTGATTATTACAATAGAAAATTTCTACGCACGGGAAATCTCGCCTTTCACCACCACTGTACAGCCGTTTTCTTAGAAGACACCCGCAGTTTCTGACTCGGGTTTGTAGGCCTCCAGAAGACACATCCTCTAGCAGTGTGTAGCCCACAGAGCGCTTCTACACTGCATTAAATACATCCCAAAGTCGACATTTTAAACACATTGCATAGGTTTTAATTATTATATTAAATAATATTCTGAAAAATAATGACGATATAAGATTACTTTCCAAAAATCAATGGATAAATATAACTATTATTTTTAAATTCTCATACAAATGTTAAAACTTAAATTTTAGGTTACCTCTTACATTAATCATACATATTATTACGTAACGAAGATACTTTTTTTTTTGTAAATTGTTATGTAGTTTGCCCGTATTTTAATTTTAACCATATAAATAAAATGTATAGAAGTGTCTGGTTTTAAAGCAATTGCAATATCAAATAAATTCTCGTGACTTCAAGAAACACTTTTAATCAAACGCCCTTTTCGTAAATAACTTTTTGAAATCTGTATTATCTGGGTTTTAACGTAAATTATCATATTTATGTCCAAAATGTGATGATAGTTGCTCGAATCTTTTAAATGACTTGGTATTCCAAACACGTTACTATTGATAAAATGCTTGTAAACCGCAACATTTATTCAAAATCGCGGAGGCGGAGAGGGCAATGTACTTGCTATTTTACGACTTTAAAATGTCAGCTAACCTCCTGAAGTCGAAATAGATTTCCGGCTAAATGCCTGCTGAGTGACTGCTTGATAAGTTAAATGACTGCCAGCAAAATATAATTTCATACTAAACCCTTGCATGTTTAATGTATTTCGTTTTAAGCGGCGTTCGTCAAATAATTTACAGACTATACGCTAACACACCTGACTCTGACAAATGTCGTTGGATGTAAAAAGAGCCTCACAATTTTATTTTTTTTCGAATATTTTTCAATTTGTACATGTCACTTTCAACGTCTATTCTGGAAAGTAAGTAGATATTTGGTTTAGAATGTTAGGTATGACTGCATGTTGAAGTTTTAGTTTTATAGCTTTTGTGTTACACAAAAAATCATTTAGAAAGTTATACGGAAGACGATGTAAGGTATTGCGTCAATTTATTTACAGTCAAAATCAAGCAAAAAAGTCTTACTTTTTACTTATTAAATAATTTAATTTTTTCAGCTTAGCTGATTTTTTATAATTATTTTTATGGTAAAGACACATCAAAACTGAGATTTTTACATTAATAATAAGTATTTCCCAGCAGACAACTACACAATTTCTTTTTTAAATTGCAGTTCCTGTAATGTCTACAAATTTGCAGTGGGTGTTAAAAATATAAAACTGTGAATTAATGGCTTTCGATGCAGTTAACGACAAGGAAGAATGGGATATAGAGGTCAAATTGCGAGGATACACAACGATAATGTGAACGTTATAACCAACGTCTAGAACTACAGCATACCTTAGTGACGAATGGCGCGTTTCAAAATTCTGTCTGAAGTTTAGAAAAAAGTAGCTTGGGTTGTCATTTTAAAAAGTCTTGATAATAAATGCAAATGCTTAAATTGTCCCTTAACTCCATAAAAAACAAAGAAGTGAACTGGAAAAGAATGACACTGTAAAAAAGTGATCGCCGGTAAAGGTGATAAAGAAGTCACTACAATCGTGATGGGGAATTTTCTAAACAATTGAAATTTTTTTGATATGCACTGTACTTTTATCGAGTGTGCTTCTCGTAATCACGGTACTGTACGTTAATTAAGATCGGCATTAATCATTCACAGATGAGAAGAACAGATACTTCAACTAATCGTATTTCTCACAAGGAACACAGTGAAAAAAACCGGCTTCAGGTTCATTGTTATGTACAGTGCCAGACATAAATATGGTTAATTTGAAACATGTCCTTGACCACGGACTCGGGGACTGATCTGTTAAATTTAATTTAGAGTGTAAGAGGAGGTGTCCAATAATTGTTCTGGAATGAAATTCTGTAGCAAGGGAACGGGAATTTTTGATCGTAGGTGCTGGGGAATGAACAAGCGGCTCTTAGTGTTTCCAGTCAGGTGCTCAGAGTTTGTTCACCCCTGGCAGGGTGGACCTCTTCATCCTGGCAGCCAACCACAAAGAAGGGCGAGGAAGGGAGAAAAAGCCTTCAGTTGGAGGGGACAACCATCCCCTGGCTCCTCTCCTGCTACCACCAATTTTTCTTTTTCAATTCAGGTGATGACATTCACAATTAAAAAGAGGAGAGGCGAAACGCTGTAGACGTGAGAGCTGGAAAAAGAACACCTCACNGGGGGGGGGGGGGTGTGCTCGGGCAGCATTGAGACACCGCCGACACGGAATTCCAATTTCCCAGGCGGTGGTAATTAATGCATGGAATATATTTTTACAGAGAAGAAAACTAGGTGGCGGTGAAAGCTTGGTTCGTTGTTCCCTGGCTGGGAGCCGCCAATTCTGTCGTGTGTTTTTTAAATTCCTTTTTGTGCTGGGAAACGACGTACGCACCAGCCCCCCTACTTTTTTCGAGCAACTGGACAGAAGGGTAACGCGGCCTCGAGGTATTTATATAATAAATCCACGCATAAATATTTTCCCGGACATGAGGGCGACAGGAAAAACTGGCTGGAGACACGCGCGCATTTCTCTGTTCTATTTTCACCGCAGGAGTTTCCGCCATTTCGCACAACGCTAGCGCCATGGCGAAGCCGGGTCTACAGTAGCTTTCCCGCCTTCCAGCGGCGAGCGCACTCTACGTCCGCTCGCCCATGTCCCCAAGCACGTGTCTACAAATGCGTCTGTAGACTAAGCTTGAAGTAGACCGATGTTGGTCTACTGCAGACGTCATCGATATTCACTCTGCCATGGCAAAGACAACTGTCGAAATCACGTGGTAAACACTGACGGACGTGTTTATATTTGCATTTTCTACAGGTCCGCCTTTTACAAGAATAAAATTCTTTCACTAACTCCAATAAATTCTAGTTGCGTTAAAACTAATCAAATCTCAAAGCACTTTCTTAGATAAACAGTTTCCTAGCCTGAAATCCTACCCTTATTGTTTTTGGCATTGTTATTGATAGAAAAGCAGTACAAAGTTGGAACACGGAGAGTGGTTACAGCGCAGCTAAAATGAGCACTCTACCTCATTTTCTCTCTACGATTACGACGTCCGAAGCAACATTTTGTGATACTAGCACCAGAGTGCACCACATGTAGCGTGCTTATGAATAGCATGCGATTATTCATAAATAATTATGTTTGCAATTTATTTTATTTTGTTTTTCCATTGGAGTTATGTAATTTACTACTTTTTGGCCGTGCTTTAATTTAACCGTTNATGTAATTTACTACTTTTTGGCCTTGCTTTAATTTAACAGTTTTTTTTTTTGCTTTTTTGTTCGAGTCAGTACTTCTTGGGTTTTAATCAATAAAGTCTCGTTCACGCGTCTGCGTCTAGGTTTTGAGATTGGCGATTATGCCTTTTCACAGGTAACGTTTCTTTTCTTCAGTTTTCGCGCCTCGATATCAGCATTATTCAACTTTACCATTTGCGCGCGCTAAAAAGAAATAAACAAACGTCTTGGGACAGATCCGCGGACGAAAGTTGAATTTTGTGAATGATCTTGGGACATGGGAGCAGCTTGGGTTGATGGACCGCGATCTGTGAAGTCAGAGGTTGACGTGCACAAATCAGCAGTTAGGTGTCCGCACACGCGCTATTGTGGCTCCAGTGCTGGTGGTGCCTTGCCGCCACGGAGATGTGCCTCACCCGAGAAGAGGATTGTGTGTTGCTGAGAGTTGTGCGTGGCTGAGAGTTGTGCGTTGCTGAGAGTTGTGTGTGGCTGAGAGTTGTGTGTGGCTGAGGGTTGTGTGTGGCTGAGAGTTGTGTGTGGCTGAGAGTTGTGTGTGGCTGAGAGTTGTGTGTGGCTGAGAGTTGGAGCTATCCCAGAGACAATCACGTACTGAGACCAGAATTACGAGACACTCAGGATGAAAAAGAACATCCGCTCTTGGAAAGGAGGACATCTCATTAAAATAGACAATGCAATTTCATTACCGCCGTAACCATTTATTAATTTGTTTCGCGTGTAATAAAGTTTTAATAATTAAGAAAAAATATTTTAATCGAGATTTTAGTATTTCAAGCTAAACTTTTTCTGAAGTTTAGTAACATGAAATAAGGATTCCATTATCGGATAACATGGAACATATGAAAGTCTAGTGTCAGAAAAGTATACGTTGTTTTACAGAACAAAACATATTATTAAACACACGCCACAGTATAAAAATGGTTTTAAATAAAGAGTTAAAAAAAAAAACATTTAAATACAATTTACATGCTTGGTAAAATTAACGTACAGAAGTGTTTATATTTAACAAAATTAATGTTGACAACACAGATGTAACAAGTTTTGTTGCGAAAAAAACTAATAATATCAAAATACTTAATTATCAGAAAAGCGGTATTATTTATCAGGACACACAAACCGAACATTTTTGACCGCCATGAAAAATGCGGCCACATGCAAGAACATGCTTTATAGAGGGACATGTTGCCGGACTCTGGTGACCTCGAGCACTGCGGCAATAATGTCCCGACTCTCACAACCAAACTTGACAAGAACGTGCTTGCGTTGCCCTCTCTAAGTAATACAGCCACAACTCAAACACTGCGAAAAAAGAGTTAAAGTCATAATTAGAAACAGCAGTTTCCGGACTTTTAAATGCGATAAGGCAATAACTCTATTTCAGTAACAAAGCCCAATAGCCTACTCGATTTATACTGAATTGTACATGAACCATAAATTATCTGGTGTCATTATAAATATTATTTAGATATTTATACTTTTTTTCTATAACTGAGTAAACGAAATAATGACAGGAAATATGTACTTGATAAATGTTTACCTTATTCAAGCGCGAATGTTGAAAAACAGTGCTTACACATAAAAAATGCTGTCCTGAAAACTGAATACTTCTGATTTGTTGCCATATCACATTGAGAGTATGATATGGTAACAACTGTATCGCAGTACTCACAACAACATGAGTGGTTATGGGAAACATTGACTAAGAAGGCTATAGTAAGCGCGGACCAGAGACACGACTTCCAGTAACCTCACTGAAGTTCACTCTGCACGCACACTGAGTGTACTGTTCACAGCTCCGTCCTTCAACTGTTCACATTACCAGGGTTGTGGTGGGGAGAGAGCTCCACGCCGACAGTCCGACGCGGCCAATCACAGCCAAACTTCAACCTGGAGCAATAATACCCGCGGTAATGATGCACACCAATTTCCGCCTCCTGTGGAAAATTCTTTCTGGGCACCATTATTTTTATAGCAACGAGTGTACATACACAGATTACATATTAATCGTCTCAGGCCCACTAACTTTACGATTTAACGGTTTTGTAAACAGGAGATTTTTATGTTGCGCGCTGTACTCAGTTCGACACAACACTTATTCCGTTGGCACATACAATAAGCTATAGACTTGGTGTTCGGCTATAGTGATATTAAATAGTCAAAACCTAGAATACTAACCCACTTTACGAAACAGTTCCCCATAGGGCAGATCATTGGGCACTGAGTGGAGTGGAGAGATTTGGACGGCTGTCAACATCGAGTTTTTGAGAGCCTATGAAGGTGAAGCGAGGCGAGTATGGAGCAGCACCAGAATTAAAGGGCAGGGGAAACGGAGATGCCCGAGAAAACCCGCTGACCAGCGGCATAGTCTGGCACGATTCTCATGTGCGAAAATCCGGGAGCAACCCCGCCGGGAACAGAAGTCGTTTCGCCTTGGTGGGAGGCGAGCAGTCGGAGCACTACACCACGCCCCACCTCCACCAACTGGGCATTAAGTCTTGCAGTGCATAGAACGAACCAAAAGTAACCTTAATGGGCGTTATGTGCACAATGTAGTGAGCTGAGTGCGAGTAGATTAAGCGCACAAGTATGGATATCACATTGGAAAGTGAAGGAGGGTAGGGGGGAGGGTGTTGACGAGGAGGGCTCCTGTATCCGTCGCACGACTGTACCACACAGT
>NQII01000235.1:963164-975876 GCA_002778355.1 Clitarchus hookeri | reverse complement strand
TTTTACGGCACAGTCAGCTGCTAGCCACATAACTTGTGATCCTCCGGAAAACCTCACCTACACCCGCCAACGCAGGCTTGTTGGCGCGCAAGAGGGGGGCATTCTGGACATTCCCACCCTCAGGTAACACCCGCGGTAACACGCCTGTTCCCTTACTAACACGTCCAGGTAACGTATCACAGACTCAGACTTAACAACACTTCTACGTTTATGTTACTTCGATAGCGGGCCTTTGTTTATTGAACCTTTCAATTTGAGGCGTTGCAAAACACAAACTCCCTTAGCCAGACGTTGTGGCACTTGATCTATGGGGCTCGGCACGGCCAGGCGCTGTAGCGGGCGAGATTAATAACGGCGCGGTTATATGTATATACTGTTTTAAATAAAAACATTTTCCGATATTTCCGTTCAATGATTTCACACCAAAACCTGGCGCATGTTTATGCCGATCACGCCGAACAAATCTGTCAACATGTAGGCAGATATTCTGAATTACCGTTTCGGCGTTTCGTTGAAATATTTGTTTACGACCGAATATTTCGATGTAAATGCTTGACAAAAATCTTTAAGTTACAGATAGTTTTACTTTATTTTAGGAAATCAAAAAATTTTTAAAATATTTTATTGCATTTTTTTAAATTGTCTCAGTCGAGTTGCTCAAGGAAAGATGGCACACTACTTCATTAATTTGCGCACAGATACACTGACGCATGTGATGTGTCTGTCCGGACACGCAGAATACGTCTTGATAAACGGAACACTGAATATTCATTTTCAGGTTATAAGTGTTATGTCTGGTATATGTAACGACGTTGTAACAGCAAATACGTAAGCGATAAACCTAAGTATTTTACGTATAACAACTGCCACGCGTTGGGAAACTTCCTCACTCGTGCGTTATTTTCTGCTGCGTACAATGCACACAATCAAAGCCACTTGCTTTGATACATCGTGGATATAGGAGACTGCGATGACAGGGATCTACCCGCCATGGAGGTCTGTTATGAACAGCCGTTTATCGGCTCGATTGTAATTCTACTGTCGCGGGCAGCATTTGTATTAAAGGCACAGAGCGGCCAGCTCGCTGCTGTTATCAGTTTCTGCGGCCTGTTGTGACACATGGCTTGTTACGCGGACTTTCTCCCACTCCTCCCGTCGTTCCCTAGGGAACATCTGCACGGGTTTTAGCGGGAAACCACAGCCTCGGGCTGACGTATCCAGTATGACGGACTCAAAATTCAAAGTTCCCGGTGGCGCCCTGCGAAACAAAAGAGCCGATCTAGCTTTTGTTTGCGGGAGTTAACGTACAGTAGAAAGAAGCGCTGCTCCTGGTATGACCTTTTAATAGGTATCGGCCACCAGGAGGGGAGGTTTGGTGAGGAAAGCGCCGGTTCCACCGGGAACTTTGACGTATCAACCACGCCGAGATACAGGAATCAGCGTGTGAACTGAGCAGCGTTCACGCGAGGCCACGCTGAAGATGAGACACCCACCTGACGCCGAGAAGCCGGCGGCGATAAGGGCGACACTGCCATGCGCATCAAGTGCGCCATCGCCGCTGAGCGCAAGGTTCTGAACTGCCGTGCAGTGCTCTCGTCGTGATGCGTGTAGACCTACATATGGGACTATTAGTGGTCACCGTATTATTCTATTGGTGGAAAGTCTGCAGGAAGATTCAATGTAAGGCCCTTGGGTAGTTTTGTACGTATGGGGCGTATCTTTCGAGATTCAACGCTCTGTTAAAGTAGTTTCTAGCCATTTTTGGGTGCTCTGAATATGTGTTCCTAATGTGCGTGGCGTCTTGAGAGCACCCAACAGGCGTCATATGAAGTGTGTGTTGTTTCCTAGAGGAGCACATTGGATGCAGGTTTCGTAATCTCGCGGGGAAACGAGTGTTTGGAATCCTCTGCAGCGCAGTTAGGCGGGCCTCTTGTAACGGCCTCCTGCCCACGGCGTCAGTTTTGTCTGTTTCTCAGAGGAGCAAAGGAACGCTGAACACCACTAACTGTAAAGCCTGATTCACATTTACACCGATCTCGCCAGACACAGACCATGGTTGTTCTCATTGTTATGAACTGTGATCAGGCCTTAGCTGAACGGCCTGCCTGATCACTCCAAACAATAATGCAGGACATGAGCCGTGGTTGCTGAAATAGCTTGGGCAAGGTAAAAAGCCCCTCCTAAAACAGACACAATTCGCCCGTTATAGGGTAGCGTAACCCTATGAGTGGTGTCTTTTGTTATCGAGGCATCGGGCCGAGAGGATGTCTGGAGATGCGTGTGTCCGGCCGTCGCTAATCGCCGTCTTAATCAGCCTCCGGCGACATGGACCACGTGGGGTCTCTCTAATTAGATTTTAGTAGAAAATTGGCATGGTAATGTCCCTTAGTATAATAAGCTAACTTTCTGTTATCACTTCAAAAGCTCCTCCAAGTAACGTGTGTAGTTAAATAGTTACTGTAATTCTTAAATGCTCAGTAAACCCCCGCCTTACACTCTACCTAATGCTGTGCTTCTCTACTCCTTTCACTGTATGTCAGATGAAAACCGATTCAGGTTGTGTCGCTTTATTCAAGCGCCGTACAAGTGAAACTGTGGAAGTTCTAGGAAAGTTAATTTGTTAATAATATGCAAATTCATACTATAATGTGTTTAGAATAACAAACATTGACTTCAATAGCCATACATGTACATTGTGCCCTTTCAATACGTCAGATATTATAACTATGTTTATTTACTCGCTGCCAACTGGAATGAGATCCTGTAGGCTAGTTGATTTCAGAAGTGCTCACTTTACAGTGAGCAGAATATAAGCAGATATGCTGTTCCGCAACTTTGGTGTTTGGTAGTACGGTTAGTGTGCGACCACGCTGGCTAGTTGGATACTTTAAACCAAATTCTCTGGTGTACTTGGTGGACAACACGCTAGACGTTGTGATGTTTATATTTAGTAATTTTAATGTTGAATGGTTTTTAAGTGCCCATAATTTGTTTTTATACTTCAAAAAAATTAAAAATTTAGTGCTACATATCTGCTTATTACCAAGCTACATTTTTTTTGATAAACGTTTGAGTAAAGTTAACATATGTAATCACGTATTATATTATAAATACATACATTTAACACGCGGATACAACTACTTCAATATACGTTGATATTCCGTAAAATTATTGGCGTGAAACATGTGAAACAGTGAACCTCTGGGGAATATCGGCGAATCCACAAGCAAATATCTCAGCGTGAGCTCAACTGTGGGGTGGCTCGGGCGTGAAGCGAGGACGAGTTCTGATTGGTTGTCCCGGATTTCCGCTCTGTATTTCGCCGTGATTCGTGCGCGTATGATCTATGCGTAATTAATTGTATCAATCCACTGTTATGGCAGCTACGGAATATTCTGTGGAAACTCGCCCTGCTGTGAGCACAAACTTACTTTCGATGGCTTCTTAAATGTTTACTGTTGAATATTAATACGAGTGCCTATTCTGTTGTGACGTCACGTGTATTTGACTCGGTATTGCTTGACAGGCCTCTCTTGTTTTGTTCTGCTCGGCCTTCGTTATTTTTTATACAGTTGGCTACATTGGCTCCCACGAATATTAGGTACATTAGTTTAACGTTAAAACTTTTGTTAAGTCCTTTATGATGTAGTTTTTGTTTATGTATACGTTTGTGTTTTACAGTTGTAAATATTGTATGTAAGATTCGTAAATATTAATTCCTTTTGTAATTTTTAATGTTGTTTTGCTCGATGGCCGCTTGACGGCACTGATGTCACTCAGTGTGCAGTGCCGTAAGTTTCATGATCGCTAAAAAAGCTGTAAGTTCTTCTGTAGCCGCCGTCGGTGACGATTCGCATTTTTCAACCTCTGCGTCGGGGTTGTGACGTCACTTTGTGCGAGCGATTTGACTGTTTGGCGAGTTTAATGGACTTCTCGATTCATGGTTTTTTCGAGTTTTAAAGATTTTACTACTGTTTTTGTTCGCACTTTTCGTTATTTTTCGAGGTTTATTGTAATTTTGGCTGTACAGGCTTCGTTCCCAGGGCCAGGTGCATTTGCGCCGAATTAGATTAGAGATTAGATTAGCCAGAATGGTTAGGCGTTACCACAAAGCTCTCTTCCTCTACTTCCTTCGTGTTACACCAACTTCGCGTCACAGACAGCCTATTCGTAGTGCAGCATGCGACCTCGGGGCTTAAAGCGAAGGTATTGTATTTCAATTACTGGAAGGTCTTGTACACAATTCAGTACTGAATCTTGCAGAAGTTCCGTACATATTAAATTAGTTTATTTTGAGTTACAACGGCCTGCACGAGAATTTTTTTGGGAGTGTTGTCAGGTAAAATTGATTGGAAAAGTTTTCCCTGCTAATATCAAGTAGGAGGCCCACTCCCCCCCCACTCACATTCAAGCAAACAACAAACTGAGTATTCGTTTAAAAGTTCTTTTAACAACGTGAATTTTAAATAATATGTAACGTAATAGCCAGATGAGGTGAGAGAAGACAACAGACGAGAGTAAGGTGTCGCCACGGCATAGGAGAGTACGACGTAACCCGGCACAAGGGTCTACGTGTTAGCAAGACGTCAGATGGTCACTGCACGATCAGAGCCCAGAGACGAAGCTAACGGACAGTTGAACCATTAACGAGTCTCCCACATCATGATGTAGCGAGTCAGATACCTGGCTCATTGGCAGCGTGTAGAGCAGAGTAGCCTCTCAGCAGCAAGAACCGCCATGTTGCATTGTTTCTCCATACTTCCCTGCTCTGTGTCCTACACAGCCACTCGTCTTTCAGAAGCCACAACTGGCATTGAAGTGTGAGTGAGTTGTCATGCGATACAGCGACGCCAAGATAAGTCAATTCTCGTTGGCCCTTTGTGTTCCGGATAACCACCAAAAAAATTACTTCCGCACATTTTATTTCAAAATGGTTTTATCTCAATGGTGGTAGGCAAGTACAATAAGATATTTGGATATTATTTTTTGTTTGAATGCGGACTCTACTCTCACAAGAATGTTTCACTCGAATCATCTGTATATTCAGTTAGTACTATAAAGACAGTTAGATTTCTGTATAGAATTCACTAGGCCTGTATAAATTATTTCAAGATGCTCAAGTGACGTAAGGAGAAGGAGAAATCAGTAATTAAATAAGCGTCTACGAGAAACAAAAAACTGCTTTGCTTGTACCAAAAAAAATTAAAAAATATAGCAACTACAGTAGAACAATTACGTAAGTCACGTGTAGGTACCACCAACAAAGAGAATATTTCAACGTAAGTTACAATTATTTAAGCATGTAAAAAACTTTCTTATACGAGTGTCCAGGATTTTCTTTACAACCATTGACGCGTCCCGCGTCCCTAAAGACAGTTTATTCGTCAGAAGACACAATCTGGCGAAACTCACAGGCGGACGACCACAATAAATACTAAGGGTTTTGCGGATGTACTGGAAGAATGACGCCAGGAAGGCGCAGCCGCGTCTCGCAGCCGCAAGGCGTGCTACCAAATGTTCCTGCACATGCAGACGATATCCGGAGGCAACGAAAGACACACGTGCGCGGGCACAGCTGCATTTGCAGCTGCCAAGGGACGCCGAGCTCACACCATCGGCTGCGTCTGTCCCAGGCTGGCTACCGCAATAAACAATGAGAGCTTTTGGCGAGCGGGCGGGAATACTAGCGACACGATATCCGAAGGCAGCGGTAGACACACGTGCGCCGAACCAAGAGGCCACCCAAGTGTTCCCGCACGTGCAGCAACGGAACAATAAACTTCCATGCCAGAATCAAGGGGCGATGCCGGGCCCGCCGGGCCCAAAGTGCGGATCACAGGAACATCGGATACGTTTTTTACGACTCAGGGGGACGCGGCGGTCAGCGCAGCCACGTGCAGAGAGGAGGTGAGTTTGATATGGCGAACGAGCATACAAAACCACGAGGAAACGGGAGGAACGGGGCAGTCGGCCGACGGGAATCGAGGAGTGCGGAGTGAATCCGGGACGAGACGCCAACGGCAGTCGGCCGTCGTCAATCGAGCAGTGCGGAGTGCAGCCGAGAAGAGGAGTTCGAGACCAAGCGTCGAGAGGCCCACCAAGTGCCGGAGTGGTCCCAGGTCGCCAGCTGGGAGATGAACCATCGCCTCGAGACAAGCTAAGTAGTAACATACCGGAAGTGCGACGAACCTTGCTCCCCCACGGCGCAAATCTCCGCGTCAAGCCTTACGTAGCCTACGTAGCAAAAGGGGAGGGGAGAGTTGTCTGGTGTGTTCCTGTAGAAGTGACCCTGTTAAGCATAAATAAAACTGACTTAGGGTAACTTGAAAACAAGGTGAATTTATTTGGTAAATTGGACCTAGAGACAATAGTGTCGACACATTCCTACGCCCTAACACGGAGGGCTAGTATCAAGTGCTGGCGCCTTACACCGAGAGCAGATTCCATACCTACTATACGCCATAGCAATAGGGAGGTATCGCCTTATTACATAAATCTGCAATCTCAAGATTTTTTGACACAATTTTAACAAACATTTTACTGGATCGAAGAGTTTTCCCATCCGGGTTTGGCTATCGGCGATGACACACACAATTTTCCCACGCGAAAAACATAGCAAACGTTGCCATAGGCCAGGATACTTTTTGGACTCTGCTCCTGCTTCATACCCGCACTTCACTCGCATGGGCGCAGAGAACCTCGGTAAGCGCTATGGGTAATTGTCTCGACTCAAACAGTTACTTATCTCAATTCTAACAACATTCCAAATTTCCAATCTACTTTTAATTAGGCGTTACCGTAAGGCGTTACCGTAAAGCGTTATAGTTAGTCCTGAATACACGTTGTATAACACAAGTGGCTACAACCCACTACGGTCGTTGCGGCGTTAATGTCATCGCGTAACAGGTGGACCAACTTCCAAACCTTTGAGTTTATCGTTTAACGCTGACCAATAAGAGTTTAATGCACTACAGACGAGCGAAAACAAATAATATGCACTTTCAGTAATAAATAGATTCACCACTGCGTACATTTTTAGTATCCTTCAACTATACGACAACCAATAACAAACAACATAAGAAGCTTTTGAACATATTTTAGCGTACATATGAGGTCTACGGAATGTTTTGCTTAGAAAAGTAATTAAAAGCAGCAAACATTAATTAAATAAAAGTTTTCATAAATTGCAAACATAATTCGAAGCATCCCTGTCTTCAATACATACTTATTTTGCTATTCTACCTTTCACCGTCAGCAGTAGACAATAAAGTTTATGGTCATTGGCGCACAGAAATATCTTAGTTTGGAAACACCCAGTGACGCAACTGCTTGCATATATTAGTAAGAAGGCGATTTATGATTCCCTTCCCCGAAATAAGGGAATATTTTAAGTTGATATGCGTTCTGTAGAAGCATTTTCAAATACTAGTACTGGCGCTTCTAAGCGCGCGGAGGCATTTAACATACATTATAGCGCGGTCGACACGTGACTACACGGGACACTAATATGCTCCTCTCACACGCTTCTCTGGCATCGAGAGCAAGGCAAGATGATACCTTGTTATTTATATATTGGTCTCTGCTGGTGTCCTGTACACCTGAATAATATTAACTGTGTGCACAGCCTGTCCTCTCCTTCGCTCACAACAGACCCTGAAAAACATTGTACTTAACTTCCTAAACTGTAGTGGAAGTTTTTAACCTCTACATTGAATGAAAATACTGCCATTTATCTGTCTGCAAACACACGACTGTTTAGCGCCGCTGCAATACATAATTGGTAACTTCCTTATGCATTTCACGGTTTCCTGAGCAAATGTAGGAATGGTACTATGCCTGTAAGGCAAGAACCCTTTACCACCCGTTCTTTCTCACTATACACACACACTGGTGTTGTAAAGTTTTGAACAATTTCTCAGTGTACAGGCCTATAAACTGATTTGTTTATTTATGCATTTTTCAAAATACAATTGAATATTCGAGTTACAAGATGTTTATTTGATTCCCTTGAGCAACGCTCGAATGGGGATCATTCAACAAGAAAGTTATCTAATAGTATTAAGATGGCAGATAGGAGCACTATAAACAGTAAAACTAAAACAACTAAGACTGATACAAATTTGGGAATAATTTGTTATGGTGTACCTCCAAACGCCCGCTTGTGGTAGCGACCGAGAGAAGCTCGAAGATAAGAAAGTGGGAATAACGGCCTGATGGAGATCTATGTCACATGTGCGTGCTAGAAGTTAGGAGACGGGTTCCACCTTTAAACTACAGACAGGCCGTGGTGGTGAAGTAAACTTCTCGCCTCCCTCCAAGGCGAACCGGGTTCGTTTCCCGGCGGGGTCAACTCCGGATTTTGGTATGTGGGAATGTGCCGGACGATGTCGCTGGTCGGTTGATTTTCTCGGGGATCTCCTGTTTCCCCCACCCTTGCATTCTTGCGCTGCTCCATACCAACTTCGTTTCACCCTCATCGGCTGTCAAGACCTCGATGATAAGAGCCGCCCAAATGTCCTCACTCACTTTCTTGTCAAGAGAAGGCCAGGCGTCTTCCGACGCTGTGCCACTGCTTATGCTAAGACTTAGCGTTGAGCGTGTAGTGTCAAGTGCAGTGTGGACGAGACTTAAGAGGTATGTAAGACAATGTGTGGTACTCACTGGTGGTGTACGGCTGTGCTAGACGCCGTAAGGCTTAGCGTTGAGCATGTAGTGTCAAGTGCAGTGTGGACGAGACTTAGGAGGTATGTAAGACATTGTGTGGTACTCACTGGTGGTGTATGGCTGTGCTAGACGCCGTAAGGCTTAGCGTTGAGCGTGTAGTGTCAAGTGCAGTGTAGACGAGACTTAGGAGGTATGTAAGACATTGTGTGGTACTCACTGGTGGTGTGTGGCTGCACTAGACGCCGTCTGCTGTGCTCGAGAGCCTCTGGTAGTCTTCGCCGGCTCTTCCACCTGCAACAACAACACATCTCAGTGGCGCTTCTTCCCGACAAGTACAGCGCCCGTATTATGCAACTCCCTATCGGCTATTGGAGAGGAGCGGCGTCGTGGTACGCCTGCTCGCCTTCCACCTAGGCGAGCCATGTTCACTCCCGCATTTTCTCAAGCGGGAAACGTGCTGGACGATGCCGCTGATCGTCGGGTTTTCTCGGGGATCTCCTGTTTCTCACAACTTTGCATTCCGGCACTGCTATATTTTTACCTCATGTCACCCTGATTGGCTCTCAAGACCTTGTTGTTAAGAGCAGCCCAAATCTCTCAATTCGACTCAACTATTGAGAATGGAGGGTGTGCCGATTTTCCGGCCCGGAAACCTGTCTTTATGTAAAGACATGTATCGTTACTATATTTTTAACACTAAATTTTTTCTCTGGCACCATGACGGCCTTTAAAATGGCTTATACAGAAAACAAAGTGCATTGTTGCTGCAACAAAAAAAAAAATGCTATTGAGGCATTTCTTTAATCGTTTATGGTGTAGTAACATTAATAATGTTGCGACATTTACAAAGTCTCAGTGGTGGTGGAGAAGGGAAGGCAGGGGAGCACTATTCCACCCCCATAATAATAGGGAGAGACAATATAGGAATTTGTCCCCACCCTTAGTTGGACACCTACATTGAATAATGCAGTAGTTAATTAATTTTCTCTCAAACCGCGGGAATCAAAATATTGAAATGAACGAGATCCGCATTACTGAGTTTCACCATCAACTGAAGAGGAAGAGATGGGGTGTTGCGATGCCGTCAAGTAGACAGCTAAACAGTTGCCTTGGCGGTTCGCTATGCCTGGATTCCCAGAACCTTGGAATACCAGTAAGAGAGTCAGGCAAAAATCTTAAATATACACAGCGGAAGGCGAAGGCAAAGTTTAAAGTGTTTCTTCAATATAAAAATGTTTTGCTTTTAAAAATGGAAATTTGACTGTGATTTGTAAACTAGTTAATATTTCGTTAGAAATAACTATTGCTGGACGTAATATATTGTAGATTCTATGTCCGAATTCTAGTGAGTTGGTGCGTGTGTTTTTTTATGCACTGGTGCGTTTGTGTGTGCAATAAGTACACCGAAGAGCCAAAAAACTGGTATAGGCGTGCGTATGCAAATAACAGAGGTATGGAACCAATCAGAGTAACGCGATGCGGTCGGCAGCTAGATCGGTTACTGCTGCTACAATGGCAGGTTATCAAGATTTAAGTAAGTTTGAACGTGATGTTATAGTCGGCGCACGAGAGATGGGACATAGCATCTCCGAGGTAGCGATAACATTGGGATGTTCGCGTACGACCATTTCACGAGAGTACCGTGAATATCGGGAATCCGGTAAAACATCACATCTTCGACATCGCTGTGGCAGGAAAAAGATCGTTAAAGAACGGGACAAACGACGACTGACGAGAATCATTAAACGTGACAGACATGCAACCCTTTCTCAAATTGGCGCAGATTGGATTTGTGGACTGCCCTGCAGGATTCATGGTGTGAATTGCCTCCTGCATACCTTCAGACATTAGTCGAGTCCATGCCACGTCGACTTGCGGCACTTATGCGAGTTCGTTGAAGCGCGGCCGAGGGCTCAACGATATTAGGCAGGTGTACCAGTTTTTTTTGGATCTTCAATGTAGTTACCGCCAGACAAATGAGTTGATAACAATAGATTAATCTATTAAGCAATAATTTTTTATTTCATTGTTTTTATTG
This sequence comes from Clitarchus hookeri, assembly GCA_002778355.1. NCBI lineage: Eukaryota > Metazoa > Arthropoda > Insecta > Phasmatodea > Phasmatidae > Clitarchus > Clitarchus hookeri. The sequence continues at coordinate 965,174 of NQII01000235.1, read as the reverse complement.
TGCTGTGACACAAGACACGTGCACTGTAGTGGTAATGACAACAGTATTCATAAGTCTGGACGTCTGTCTTGTGAACTTGCCTGGAACTGAACTTCTGGCATCCCATCCTCTCTGGGCTGCAAGAGCTATTGTCACACTTAAGCGATCGAGTAGTTTGAATATAACAGGATCACAACCTGTGATCACTTTCACGGCGCACCAATGATCTTAAAAGCAAGGTCCAGAGCGCCGGTGAGGAGGATGAGGTAAGGATGGAGCAGTCGAGGGAGAAACGGGAGCGCCTCGCCATGTTTCCCACGTGTGAATGTACGTGTGACCCCGCCGGGAACTAACCCGGTTCCCTTGGTGGGAAGTGAGTTGTCTGACTGCTACACCACCACAGTCTCTTGAATGTATAGAGTTTTGGTTTAAGGCAGCATTTAGTATTTTGTAATACGTTTTATGGAGCGATAACGGGTAGGACATTGCTTTTGTGCATTTTTTAAAAAGCTATTTCTGTTTGACCGCTGTTGCTGGCATCGTTTATCTAATCACATGCAAGAAATAAACTGTTATTTCGTCGAGATATATTCCAGCCAAAAATAATAAAGGTGTTAAGACTCTAAGAACTTTATAAGTATAAATAAACTTTTATCTATGCTATGTCATGCGAAAAAATTTCTTCATACATTTTGGAATGGAAGTTAGCATGAAAAATGGAGAAATTCCGAGATGATGAGAGAATCAAACCAATCCCCTGAGCCAGTTCTGTTAGTCGGAAACCTGGGTCTATCTCTACTCTCCAAGTCTGGAGCGCACAGCGGCTTCCTTGTTTGTAAAGAGAGTCAGGACGAATGGAAGAGAGATCTGGGCGGCTCTCACAGCGAGGACGGAGATCCCTGAGGAGACATGCTGACTAGCTGTATCGTCCGGCGCGATTGTGGGAGCCACCCTCGACGGCAATGGAGCCGTATTCGCCTCGGTGGGAGGCGAGTGGTCTAGCCGCTGAGCCACCGTGGCCCCCACAATGACTAGATGGGCAGTGTGGCAGATGTCTGTGAAGGAGGCCGGTCCAGTAGCAGACTCATCTGAGTGACGGACTTCAGTATCAGCATCCTCCTCCCCCCACCCCCACCGCTCCGGCAGTCTCGAGGGGCGACCCTAGAGTCGTCCATCTCGCGCTCAATGGGCCGGCCAGAGAAATAACGACGTCACCCGCCGCTCTTTGCAGAAAAGAACTTCACGGACAAATTTACTGGAAGCAAGGAGGGCACGGGCAGTTTGGAGGGCTCTCTCGCCCTCCCTACGCCCTCGAGCGCCCACCGGACAGACGCTGGGGCGATCCGGCGCCTTCTTCCGCTGCCCTTCGTCCTTCTTCACGCGAGCAGGTGAGGCGCGGGACGTACACTCATGCGCAAGTTAAACTGCGGCGCGGAGTGTCAACCACCTTGTACTGCCCGAGACGTCATCCTTGCATTTTAATTGCTATAGTGTGGTTGGATTGCTTTAATGCTTTAAATGAACTGCGTCCAATCGAAAAATAAATAAAGACAATTTAACAGAGATATGGCACCACAAACAAATAACGAGTCGTGTTGAGTAAGAATCACGAAGCAGCAGGGATCCTATGAGGCGTAGAAACATCGACACCAGGCAATAAACAATCTAACAAGAATGAAAGGTACTGGAGACAAAATAAATACAACACATAACACACAAAATAAAAACCGATAAAGAATGCATGAAATCCTGCAAAGTTATAGATGATGACGAAGCCTCGATCCTCAGCTTCGTCGGAGATGAAGCTGAGGCCTCATGTTATTTGGGATATAAACATTCATCATACATCAGTTAACAGTCCCTCGTCCATTTTTTGTAATTTTTTGCGAATTTTTCTTGATTTTCCGTGTTCAATGTCATTTGGGTCAAGGTCACCAACATCCAACATGGGTGCCGGAGTCAGTTATGTAATATTTTCCTAAACTTGTATTAGTTTCTTTCGGTTTTTTGCGATTTTTCTCGATTTTTTAA
>NQII01000235.1:906388-939587 GCA_002778355.1 Clitarchus hookeri | reverse complement strand
GAGATGACTTCATCTCCGAAACAAACGATGCGGGGAGCGGAATTAATAAACCGAATCTGTTTGCCCCTGCGATCGCAGCTTTATTGGCCGACGCTCGTTGACTTACCGCACCCTGCCGAAGCGGGGACGAAAACGGAAGGGGAAAAAATTGCGACCGGAAATGGGTGCGTTGACTGGGGTGACACTTATTGAAACTGGACACGCGGCTCCATACAAGCCCGCTCAGGTGAGCGGAGAGTGGGCGTGAGGGGTGGAACACACATTGATACGCCAAGTAATTAGCACCGGTTATTTGCACAGTTACTCAGTCCTCTACCTTCTACCCCGACTCCACGAGGCTGATATTTGTGTGCTGATGAATATTTTGTGTATTTATTGCAAACTGTCTACGTCATCCATGTTGGCTGAATTTGCGAGAAAAAAAAATCAAGAAAGGTTAAATCGCAGCTCTACAACATACAGCCCAATTTGTAAGTTCATTGCAAACCGATAAATACGTTTCCTGAGACTGTCGCGTGTGCTCAAGGACACTTATTTTCTTACTTCGCTGGCAGATAGATCGCCCACAATCGTGTTCTTCTGATAGATAGGCCACCCAATGTCGTGTTTCTCTGGCAGATAGATCGCCCACAATCGTGTTATTCTGATAGATAGAACATCCAATGTCGTGTTTCTCTGGCAGATAGGTCATCCACTATCATTTTCTCTGGCAGGTAGGTTGGCCCACAAATGCTGATGACTGAGAAGGTCGAAGACTGTCAACAGTTCTGATTTATTACTTATATTTATTAATTTCGGGGACTGCAATAGCTACTTACGTGGGTTTGTGATTCTCCTAAACATCTTCAATATTGTTAACAGAATCAGATTTTGCAACTAATAATTCCATTTAGAATGTTTACGACTGTCGAGACCATTATATTTATCTGCACAGCTACAATATTTAAGCTAAAAGTAGTACAATAACTTGATTAATTACAATTTTTTGGCATAGTGGTACTAAAAAGATAGTTAACCTGTTCAAGGTCTGAAGGTTTACTTACAGATACATTTCTCAGTACAGTGGAGAATGAAACATACGTAAATGTATGAGTTTTCTGCAAACAAGAATACTAAATTTATCCGGATTCGTACCGGCATTTCATGTAGAAGTATATATCTCCTGGTGTGCACGGCTATATCCGGCATAACTAAATACATATTACGAAGGTAATAACAAGATCTTGGGAAGGAGGTGGGTGAAAATGTTTCATGGTGATTACACGTTAGCATTTCAAATGAAGCCTATTCAGGCTTTCAAAGATCTTAAAACATTCCACTTCATTTCATTATGTGTGCTGCACTGACCAGTACATGGAAACACATATGTGACAAGTGTACGCATTTCATTAGCACATCTTACTGTTGATGCAGGCATCTGAACCGCACAAGTTAAAAATTTCATTAATACACGAAACCGCCGATAATGTAAGATTAAATACTGCAACAGAATACAGGAAAATTCGTCACTGTAGCTACATATTTCGGGATAATAAAGACGATGGTGAGTGTGAAGTGTGACCCGCGGGATACCCTTCTGAATGAGAGACATCGAGTCAACTGCTGAGAGCCTCTCGCAGTGAGAAGTGTGTTAGATAATGTGTGACTGTTGCTACTGTGAGCAAATAACGCCCACGGAAGTACTCGAACCCAAGTCCCGCCGACATGCCAACATCGTCAGTTGTATGATCAACTCAGCCTTGACAACCGGTAATAAACGGTGAGTGAAACATCACCGGACTAAATGATCTTCATCAAAGTAGCTCTGTTAAGGCGTCTTGATATTTAGGATTAATGATCCTCAATATACTAACTGGGGAAAATCATGCCTGACTGGTATGTTGTCATGCGTTATCACAGAGGGGAAAAAAAAGTTAAACTTTTATGTCCGCAATCAGGGATGATTAATATCACCGGGTCTAGTCATATTTTTCGTTGAGTTCACAACAATATCAATGTACAAAAAATTGTGAGAGGGTTTGATTTGAGAGAAAGTATTATATAATATATTTTCATATGTAAGGAAACATTTTTAGTTATACCCGTTGTTGGATTTATTAGAACAGTGGAGGAATAAAGCTTACTCACTGTCATAAAAATCGCCGTAATTAGCAGAAATTAAATTAAACTTGGAACAGGCAATGCGGGTGATTAATTACAACATCCAATGAGAAAAGGCAGTTAACTCTTGAAAATTTACTTAGTGTAAAATTAACTTTAGAACAGTGTTGCATCGCATGTGTAAATGTGACGATAAGGTAATGCATGGGGTCACAGAGGTGTGCAATGCTGAGGACACAGCATCTCCTTAACGTACTGCTACATCATCACTGTTGCAGTCCTCAACATCAGAGAAGACCGAGAGTGGTAGAGGACTGCTCCACGCACGATGACTCCATCAGTTCTGGAAGTGTGCAGCTCAGCAGTGAAGTGCAGATCTGCGTGCTATTACTGCTCCTCGCAACACTGTCGCACAACTCACTCGTAGCAGTCCAGGTGGAACGGACAACGACCGCCTTTAAAACTTCACCACTCATCCTCATTAAGTCTGTAAATTGTTCATAGTTGTGTGGAATCCACCGACGAGCCATGCAGTCGACTCGGCGATGTTCACTCACTGTACACACATATTATACTGCTCATAACTACGTCCTACGACCATTCTCGACACCAGGGTGGTAGCTGTGTTAGCGTCCCTGCTGGCTGTGCTACGCGACAATCACATCCCTACTTGAACAGTTGCAATGTTACCCGTGATGGTGCTGTATATCAAATGCCAAGGCCGCTGTGATTTAGCGGATAGAGCGCTCTCTTCCCACCATGGCGAACCGGGTTAAGTTCCCGATGGGGTGGCTCCTAAATTTTTGCATCTGATAATCGTGTTGGATGATGCTGCTGGTTAGCGGGTTTTCTCGAGGATTTCCCGTTTACCCCGATCTTGTATTCCGGCGCTACTCCATGCCCACTTCGTTTCACAATCATCGACTCTCAAGATCTAGTTGATAAGGTCCGCCCAAATATCTACACTATACCAACTTCCGTCTCTTGTGGGCAATTTCTTCTGTGCGTGACAATTTTTATGTCAAATGAGTGTAAATGAATACACAATCAGAGCACGTTTTGTTTTTGACCAAGTTTAGATGTCATTTGATTCCGTATTTGCTACCAGCTGAAGTTTTGGAAAGATTAAGATTTTGTTTTTACGGGGAGTAAAAATAATCGATGCATCGACGATTGATTGACAAAAAACAGTTATTGGAAATATAAGGAACGAGGTGACATCTGCATGCTGTTATTATCTTTGAGGTGTAATTAGAAAGAACGAGAAATAAACGTCTCTCCTGGTCAACCTGGAGAATGCATGATGCGTGGGTGGAGAGACGCTGGAGTGAAGTTGTGGTGGGAAACAGGAACCCCCTGAGAAAATGTACAGGATATCGGCAGTTGCCGCCGCGTTTCACACTTAAGGAAAATGCGACCAGGTTACTCATGTTATCGAATAAGGATTGTCGTTGAGACCTGTCAGGCACAGTGATCCCCCAGACTTGTAGGTTCCGTAAAAAATAAGACACTGAAGTGTATACAGAAACAATGTAACACACGAACAAAACCTGATTGAACTTTAAAGCAATATGTGTCTTACCAAAGATATGTGCAGCTCNGAAACAATGTAACACACGAACAAAACCTGATTGAACTTTAAAGCAATATGTGTCTTACCAAAGATATGTGCAGCTCAGGGACAGCCAATCTCCGTAGGCTACCAACAACATACAAGAGAGACCAGGAAGACACAATATCAAACTACCAGTGACTACTGATAAAAAAAAATTACGCACATATACTTGAGAGGAAATAAATACATTTTAATTGAAAAATATATATTTTGGTTGAAACATCGTGAATTAAAAGAATATCTGTGAAAATACCAACTATTTTGTAGCAGCTTTTTCTTGTTTTTAAAATTCTCTTTACTTTGTGTGGCCGTAACTGTTAGTGCAGCCCTCTTGCACGTATCTCTTATATGCCATTCGAAACGTAATTTAGCCTCTTTAATCTATTGAAATAATTTCAAAATATGTACATTAAATTAATAAACAATTTTCTCACACCAACTCAAATGGGTGAACATGAAAACTCAATCCAGGGGCTCCGTAGGCATACAGGTAGCGCAAATTTAATTTACTGACGATCCAAGATGGCGTAACGTAAGCCAGATTAATTTCTCAAAAATCAATAATAATTTTATAGGCGTAGTCTCTGTGTCGAAAATTCATCATACTTAACTTAAAATAAATCTTGATTACTGCAGCAACTCTTGAGATCTTCTGTAGCCGGCTCAGCTAGTCGAGGGCCTTAGTCTTCCCTCACTAGGCTTTCGAGCCTTATGTACGTCATTAAAGTCCTGGCCGTATCACACGCAATCGCGGTGACTCAAACTTGGCTTTAACATAATGCACGTAGGCAGCGCGTGCAGACTTAACATATTCTTCTGAAATGCCGCGCGTCTTCGCTCTAACGGCAGTCTGCATTTCAATACGGGACTTGCGAGCATTTGCGCATCTACAAGTTATTTNCCGCGCGTCTTCGCTCTAACGGCAGTCTGCATTTCAATACGGGACTTGCGAGCATTTGCGCATCTACAAGTTATTTATTTACGGCGTACATTAAAAATGTTCCTTTGCTCACGTGCTATGTTCTCCCACCTCTGTGCATTTCAGCACATTTCGCCTCTTCTGGGCAGTATGCGACATCTATCGTCATAAATTTAAGCTTTTCGTTTGTCTTTGTTTAGCACTTTTCCATTCTTCACACAACATCGTTAACTCACTTTTATTACCTATTTGGTTCGGTGTTTCAACAGGTAGTGAACCGCTTGGATATTCTCTATTTTCCCTCCTTGAGTGGGTGCAATTTTCAAGCTAATCGACGAACTCATTATCACGCCACGATTTTAATTGTGCCAAAATATGGCAAAATCATTATTGTGACATAAATACGAGTTCGTAGTTCAGTTGCTTTATCTGTACTACTCTGTAGGGTAAATATTTGGTTTGGTATAGTAGTACTTCTGGAATATNCCGCGCGTCTTCGCTCTAACGGCAGTCTGCATTTCAATACGGGACTTGCGAGCATTTGCGCATCTACAAGTTATTTGTTTACGGCGTACATTAAAAATGTTCCTTTGCTCACGTGCTATGTTCTCCCACCTCTGTGCATTTCAGCACATATCGCCTCTTCTGGGCAGTATGCGACATCTATCGTCATAAATTTAAGCTTTTCGTTTGTCTTTGTTTAGCACTTTTCCATTCTTCACACAACATCGTTAACTCACTTTTATTATCTATTTGGTTCGGTGTTTCAACAGGTAGTGAACCGCTTGGATATTCTCTATTTTCCCTCCTTGAGTGGGTGCAATTTTCAAGCTAATCGACGAACTCATTATCACGCCACGATTTTAATTGTGCCAAAATATGGCAAAATCATTATTGTGACATAAATACGAGTCCGTAGTTCAGTTGCTTTATCTGTACTACTCTGTAGGGTAAATATTTGGTTTGGTATAGTAGTACTTCTGGAATATNCCGTAGTTCAGTTGCTTTATCTGTACTACTCTGTAGGGTAAATATTTGGTTTGGTATAGTAGTACTTCTGGAATATTTTCTTAAAATTTAAACAAGCTAGAAAAACCAATAATCCAGTATTGGGGTGGAGACTACCGCTAAAAGTGAGGTGTTGAATGCCGTTGAGGGGCGAAGTGAGGTGAGGATGGAGCAGCAGAGGAAAGCAAGGGCGTGGGAAGGAGGCGCACCCCGAGAAAACCCGCTGGCCAACGGCAACGGCTGCCACGGATCGCGCGTACGAAAATCCCGGGTGACGGCGCCGGGAATCGAACCAGGCTCGCCTCGGAGGTGTAGTCAATTCACGGTTACTTTCAAAATTTCTGAAGGCCTGGAAAAGTTCTACTTTCAGGATGTTCTTCCGCCTTGTGCAAACAAAGCCAACTAAGTATAGCAAAGTGTACAGAAGGTACAACGCGCCGTATTGGTGCTCAATCAATGTAATACTATTTTGCATAAGGACTATTTCTTACTAGATATTACCAATGTATCTATTATATCCCTTTTTTAATTCACATTAGTTACAAATGATATATCTATATATAGAATCTAAGTAAAAGTTCACGTTGACCAAAAATAATGTCCTATTATGTTAACACAAGTATTAAACACTTGTGGTACATGGCATCTTNAAAAGTTCACGTTGACCAAAAATAATGTCCTATTATGTTAACACAAGTATTAAACACTTGTGGTACATGGCATCTTCAGGAAACAAAAAACAAGTCGTACGTGAGGTGATCTCTCAAAAAGTATGAAGAAACCGCGGATAGCCTACAATCGGCGATGGACCCCGCGTCGCGCGGCAGCTGGCGCCAAGCGGGAGTGAGCGTTACGTCATTAAGAGTACAGCGCAAGGGAAAAATAACTGATACTTTGTAACCACTGTTATGATGAATTAACCCGGTTATGAATTTGTTATTAAAGATCGGATGGNAAAAGTTCACGTTGACCAAAAATAATGTCCTATTATGTTAACACAAGTATTAAACACTTGTGGTACATGGCATCTTTAGGAAACAAAAAACAAGTCGTACGTGAGGTGATCTCTCAAAAAGTGTGAAGAAACCGCGAATAGCCTACAATCGGCGATGGACCCCGCGTCGCGTGGCAGGTGGCGCCAAGCGGTGAGTGAGCGTTACGTCATTAAGAGTACAGCGCAAGGGGAAAATAACTGATACTTTGTAACCACTGTTATGATGAATTAACCCGGTTATGAATTTGTTATTAAAGATCGGATGGTCGGTGGTGTTTGTATAAAGGCACGTATTTCTTCGAGTCACGAGAACACCGTAGTTATGTCGCCAGAAGGTACTATAAACTGCGTGGAGTACCCTGGGGCGATGCAGTAATAAGGCTTACAGGTGATACGTTCACCAGCCGATGTTTTTCCTCTTCACATCAAACACGTTACCATAAGAGCCCTTCCCCCTTTACCACGCAGCGGAATATGAAAGAGGACGCACCAAAAGGCCAGGACCGACAATCAATGAATTGCCTGCGCTTAGTTATCGAGGTTGATATGCCCGTGGGCGGGAGGGCGACCGTCAGATAGCGAAGTAAAAAACGCGGGCAGGATTATTGACGACCACGCGCCGTCCCCTGTGACACGACAGACAATGACTGTCGCGACAAATGAGAGTCGCCCATATCGAGACTGCGAGACGAGCAGTGGCCAGGCCGAGCTCTCGATCACGCCTCGCCGCCGCGGGCGAGTCCACCGTCATGGGGGTGACCGCATTACGAGCAGCGCCCTCGTGTCTCCCGCGTCCCTGCCTGCAGGCCTCCATTAGACTATGACATATCACCTGCACGTTCCATCACTGTAAACACACTAGTCACGTTTGTTTTCATAACATATGTAACAGGAACTGCTACTCTTCACTAGTATTTAGCGTTTTACCCTGGTGGAGCCTATGGGTTGCGCTACAATATCAATTAAGCATACTAATTACTTGCCTAATCAACCACGCATTGTTAGAAACGTGCACGAATCCAAACACGCAGCACAAAATAATATAATTGTTAACTGGCAGAACTGCATCTATGTTTTTTTTNAAACGTGCACGAATCCAAACACGCAGCACAAAATAATATAATTGTTAACTGGCAGAACTGCATCTATGTTTTTTTTCCCCTGTGTATCTGACCAAATAATTGACATTTAACTTCTGAGTCCGTTAATTCTATGTGGTCGAGTCAAAGGGAAGAAGGCATGTGTTTGACAGCATCCAAGGAACTTCTGGTGGAATATGGAGATGACTGTGATATCTAGCATGGCACCACGTTTTAATGCGACATTTGTCTATAAAAATTCTACACGTTTGTAATACGTGTGGGAAATTACAGGCCGTATTGAAAAAAATAATATATCATTCAATTATTCAAACTAACAGAACACTACAAAATTATTCCCTCCCTAATCAAGATCTTTCCCAATTTTTAAATTTAATTTATATACTTTTAACAATTTGAGCANAAACGTGCACGAATCCAAACACGCAGCACAAAATAATATAATTGTTAACTGGCAGAACTGCATCTATGTTTTTTTTTTCCCTGTGTATCTGACCAAATAATTGACATTTAACTTCTGAGTCCGTTAATTCCATGTGGTCGCGTCAAAGGGAAGAAGGCATGTGTTTGACAGCATCCAAGGAACTTCTGGTGGAATATGGAGATGACTGTGATATCTAGCATGGCACCACGTTTTAATGCGACATTTGTCTATAAAAATTCTACACGTTTGTAATACGTGTGGGAAATTACAGGCCGTATTGAAAAAAATAATATATCATTCAATTATTCAAACTAACAGAACACTGCAAAATTANGCCTATAAAAATTCTACACGTTTGTAATACGTGTGGGAAATTACAGGCCGTATTGAAAAAAATAATATATCATTCAATTATTCAAACTAACAGAACACTGCAAAATTATTCCCTCCCTAATCAAGATCTTTCCCAATTTTTAAATTTAATTTATATACTTTTAACAATTTGAGCANACAAAATTATTCCCTCCCTAATCAAGATCTTTCCCAATTTTTAAATTTAATTTATATACTTTTAACAATTTGAGCAAACCACGCACCTGAAAAGAAAAGTATCATCTATAGATCTTAATATGACCAAATGTGTTTAGAAAATAACATATTCTATGTTTGGTCTTAGCGACGAGGGACCACGGTAGTGTAGTGGTTACACTACTCGCCTACCACCTAGGTGAAACGGGTTCGCTTCCCTGCGGGGTCGATCCCAGATTTTTGCATGTGGAATAGTGAGGGTTTTATTGGAGATCTCCCGTTTCCCCGTCCTTTAATTCCTGCACTGCTCCATACTCACCACACTTCTCCCGAATCCCTCACCGACGAACTCATCTATTACGCCTGCTTTCACGTGTCTGGGCCACCACATTGTAACGTTCAGGTTTATCTGCAGTCCCTTATAAAACATACCCTTATTCGCTCTCAACAAAGTTCCCGTAATATTAGAACCTTGCAGATGGCCCACAGCCTCAGTCAGCACTGGTAAACTGACGTGCATCACCTCAACAAGGCCAAAGCCAGAAGTTCGCCTCACAGCACAACCACAGAGCCCTGGGATCAGGACATGNCGTGCATCACCTCAACAAGGCCAAAGCCAGAAGTTCGCCTCACAGCACAACCACAGAGCCCTGGGATCAGGACATGCGTTTCAGCTTCCAATGTAAATATCCGAACCTAAATACACTTAGGATTCTGAATCAATCACACATGTTTGGCATAGGAACCAGGATTGTTGAGAGTATCGTGGTGTTCCACAGTAAACACAAGACACTGCTTCGTTCTAATCCGGCGCTTGGAAAATGATCGTCATGTCCGTTTACAGTTACGGCCTAAACCTGAAATATTAAAACTGCTCAAAATCAGTTAAAAAAACTAGTCAATTTTAAGTTCACTGTTTTAAAGGTTGTTTAGCAGAATTTTAATTATTTCCCCTTCTCTGAGACATACGTTACTAGTTCATTCTAATCATAAGGTGGATGGATCCAAATGCTATTATATGATATATTTTTCTGGTTGATTTGACTAGTTATGGTTTAGAAAGTACAATTCCGACTGTAGCTGAGCGTAGAGAGAGGCGTGTTTGTTAACGGTACCGCACTGAGGAAAAAAAGTGGTTGTACGAACGACATTTCTGAACTCGTTAATACACAGGAGCAGCAATGAGATTGGTTGTATCTGAATATTGTCGACGCAGATAGTAACTGTAANCTGAACTCGTTAATACACAGGAGCAGCAATGAGATTGGTTGTATCTGAATATTGTCGACGCAGATAGTAACTGTAACATAACTATTTGTTGTTGTCTTCTGTGTGATTGTATCTGCAACTATGAATACAGTTTCTACAGCAGAGTATTCTGTTACTTCTACAGAACAGACGGTTCCTTCAACAGACCGGATAAGTCCTGCAGCAGAAAAGAAAGTTCCTGCAACAGAAAAGACAGTTCCTGCAACATGGAAGAAAGTTCCTTTAACAGAAACTAAAGTTCCTTCCACAAAAATAAAGTTCCTTAAACATAAACGAAAGTTCCTGCAATATAAAATAAAGTTCCTGCAACAGAAAATAAAGTTCTTTAAACAGAAAAGAAAGTTCCTGCAACAGAAAATAAAGTTCCTGCAGCATAAAATAAAGTTCCTGCAACAGAAAATAAAGTTCCTGCAACATAAAATAAAGTTCTTTAAACAGAAAAGAAAGTTCCTGCAACATAAAGTAAAGTTCTTTAAACAGAAAAAAAAGTTCCTGCAACAGAAAATAAAGTTCTTTAAACAGAAAAGAAAGTTCCTGCAACAGAAAATAAAGTTCCTGCAACATAAAATAAAGTTCTTTAAACAGAAAAGAAAGTTCCTGCAACAGAAAATAAAGTTCCTGCAACATAAAATAAAGTTCCTGCAACAGAAAATAAAGTTCCTGCAACATAAAATAAAGTTCCTGCAGAAGAAAAAAAAGTTCCTTCAAAAGAACTACTTCAACAATATTCGAACTGTTCCCGCAGCAAACAGGACTGTAATAAAGTAATATAACATTTTGGTGCAGAGGTTTGACTGCTGCTACCACGAAGCCAGGTTACAACAGTCTTCTGTTATCACTTCTGTGCTGATTGCTCAGAGCAACCTCAGCATCGACCTGATCGCACAACCACCATATTTTTGGTGAAAATATAACATAGAACTATTTCATTCACGAACAAAAAAAAGGAACAAAGGACGTGTGATGCCTCCGGGTGATGATCTGCAGGTCAAATAATAATGCGGGATGGCCGGCATTATATTGAGTGGATAAAATTAAATAAATTGGCACCGACATTTCATGTTAAGAATTTAATGTCTCGCATCAAAAGCCTTCCAGATTATTTTGGGGAAGGAGCCAACTCTACCCTGTACGTTTCTAGAAGCGGTCATCCCTTCATTGGACGACGAGACCTAGCCTGCAGCCAGTGTAATTGCGCTAGCTAATAAACTGCCATGTGTTATTGATGTTGGCGTTAACTCATTCAATACAATTTATTAGGTCAAATACACTCAAGTACACATCTCCTTTCTTAAAGGTGCCGTCTTCCCGAGGATACTAATCTGGTCAGACGCATCCTGCAAGTCCAACAGTCTGGCTAGTTACGACTATGGAAGTGCCACTTCTTTATGTTTTAAAGGTCTCGTGGTAAAGCAGAAAACAATAAATTATAGTGTGGGAAGTCTGAAAAACCTTAGATTATATTTAGTTAGTATTTTCTCTGAAGGACACCAAGAAATCACGACCACAGGCGATGACGTAAAATAAGTTGGGAGGTTGCACTCGACCCTTGAAGGAACACTTCGATGTGAATATAAAGACTGTCACGACAACCTTTATGGAAAATAAGGTAATTAACATAAATTAAGTAAAAGTACTAGATAGTGTAATATAATTAGGCAGTACAAAGTCCTTGATGAGTACTTCGCCGAGACTAATATGTATGCTGACAGCGAACCTGTCATTGAACGAGATTTTTTAAATGGAAGTCAAGCAGAAACGTAAGCACTGAGATATGCAAGCAAAGGAATTAAATTTTGTAAAATTTATTTACAACTCTTTGTATTCGTTACTAGGAATATATCAGTTTGGATTGTGAATCATGTGTGTTAATGTATAAGATATTTAAACATATCATTGTTTCATGAATCTCAGTTCACTACATTTTTCTTGATAAGTTTTTATACACATTTATGTGTATTGTGCAGTGTTACACATTTTGAGTCTCTTACGGCCTATATCGTTACATTGAAAAACTTTATTCTGACTCCCGCTAGTAGCTTAACTCTCAGGAAATTTTATTTGATGTGATAAAATGTCTCAAACCCATAAACTATAGGGATATCCACATTACAGAATTTAAATTTCTGCATTTTCCGGAAACTTATTAAAATTTTTATCGTTACATAAATAAACTTCCCCTGCTATCTACAAAGGCTGAATCAGTAAAGAAATCTGCAAACATCAACAGCCTTACATATATTTGGCAGATTAATGCATATGTGCAAATTATTAACTTACGTTGTGAAAATAAGTTCACGCAGAGGGAAGTGCTTTTAAAGGAAAAACATGTTTCAGTGCTTAACAGTTATTAGTTGAAAATATTAATATACGCACATAACAGTGCAAGAACCGCACCTCGAAACTGAAAGAATTTCCCGAGCCTAGGATAAACGAATTTTTGTACACATTAAAAAAAAANGCAAGAACCGCACCTCGAAACTGAAAGAATTTCCCGAGCCTAGGATAAACGAATTTTTGTACACATTAAAAAAAAACAACAAGCCAACTTGATACAACAGGCAGGTAACCAACGCAAGAGCAGGGGAAAAAACTAATAATAANTAAAAAAAAACAACAAGCCAACTTGATACAACAGGCAGGTAACCAACGCAAGAGCAGGGGAAAAAACTAATAATAAAACATGTCTGGTTACTTAAATTTTACAGCTGCCTCAAAACTTTGCTTTTCCAATCTCGCGAAACAACGCCATGGGAAGAGAGAGAGAGAGATATAGAGAGAGAGAGAGAGAGAAAGGGAAGATGGGGTAGGGGAGAGAAATACGCTACACAGGAGGATAAAAAGGATAAAAAATTCCCACGACCGCGTTACAAACTTTTTTCCCTCTCTCCCCTGAAAATTGATGGATGAGTCCAGATTCCGACACGGAGTTGGGGGAGAGATCTGGGGGACGCCGTTATGCCTTGGGCTTCGTCGGAGCAACCCTTCTCCCACCCCTACCACAAACAACCCCCTCTGTTCTCCCGGCCTCGCCCCGCTACTTTCATATTCAGTGTAGAATTTGACGTGACAACACTTCCAGCGACGAGAGTTTGCCCATTAGCGTCCGCCACAAATGTGCCACTGCGTTTGTATGAAATTATACAACCTCCAACCTGCGCTCCCCGCGCTGCGTCTGCTGCTATAAATGCCTAATTTACTTCTGCTGCTATAAATGCCTAATTTACTTCTGGTGTCGCTCCACCTTCTCTGCGAACTCATCGTCTGACCAGGAAGTCACAGTCTCACGTCTTACATCTATCAAACACTTATATATTTCATGCATTCTTTAATTTTTAGGAAATAAAACTTTTTCAATTTCGCAGTTATTGTCCTATTAACTTTTCTTTTTGTGGATAACAGACCTATAAAAGTTTCCATAATGGAACTAAAGGCGGCTGGAAGGTGGTGCGTTTGCGAAGAGTAAGACGTAGTTAGAACGCCAATTCTTTAAAAAGTCAGGGAGATTTAGAAATAAAAAATATTTAATAGTTTCCATATACTGTAACAAATAAATTTAAATTTAAGAAAATTGTTTTTATATGTACACGTTATGACGTAGGTACTGATTTATGGTGAAAATTATTTTATTCCTTTACATTTGTACGTTTGCGTTATTTTTGTCACCCGTCAATAATAAAACTTGAGTTTTAGTCGATAAATACGCAAACTATGCAATCAATTTCTATACTTTACTTCAGAAAATAATACGAGGGCAAGTCAAAAAGTGAGTTTCACTATTTTAGTACGAATATATCCTCTACTTTGTAATTCCAGAGATATTTAGATCATAGGTACANAAAAGTGAGTTTCACTATTTTAGTACGAATATATCCTCTACTTTGTAATTCCAGAGATATTTAGATCATAGGTACATAAGTGTGTAAAACAGAATCTGGTCGCAGCGACAGTTGCAAAATGGCGAATGAACAGAACGAGTCGTCACGGAAGGAGGTGCGCGTGGTTGATTGAATTCTGTGGAAAGAAAGCATGGAACCTATGAACATTCACAGGAGGTGCATGGAACCTGTGGACATTCACAGGAGGTGCATGGAACCTGTGGACATTCACAGGAGGTGCATGGAACCTGTGGACATTCACAGGAGGTGCATGGAACCTGTGGACATTCACAGGAGGTGCATGGAACCTGTGGACATTCACAGGAGGTGCATGGAACCTGTGGACATTCACAGGAGGTGCATGGAACCTGTGGACATTCACAGGAGGTGCATGGAACCTGTGGACATTCACAGGAGGTGCATGGAACCTGTGGACATTCACAGGAGGTGCATGGAACCTGTGGACATTCACAGGAGGTGCATGGAACCTGTGGACATTCACAGGAGGTGCATGGAACCTGTGGACATTCACAGGAGGTGCATGGAACCTGTGGACATTCACAGGAGGTGCATGGAACCTGTGGACATTCACAGGAGGTGCATGGAACCTGTGGACATTCACAGGAGGTGCATGGAACCTGTGGACATTCACAGGAGGTGCATGGAACCTGTGGACATTCACAGGAGGTGCATGGAACCTGTGGACATTCACAGGAGGTGCATGGAACCTGTGGACATTCACAGGAGGTGCATGGAACCTGTGGACATTCACAGGAGGTGCATGGAACCTGTGGACATTCACAGGAGGTGCATGGAACCTGTGGACATTCACAGGAGGTGCATGGAACCTGTGGACATTCACAGGAGGTGCATGGAACCTGTGGACATTCACAGGAGGTGCATGGAACCTGTGGACATTCACAGGAGGTGCATGGAACCTGTGGACATTCACAGGAGGTGCATGGAACCTGTGGACATTCACAGGAGGTGCATGGAACCTGCGGACATTCACAGGAGGTGCATGGAACCTGTGGACATTCACAGGAGGTGCACGAAACCTGTGGACATTCATAGAAGGATTGTTACTCTACACGGAGATAAAGTGATGTCTGTCCACCAAGTACGGGAATGGTGCCGTGCGATCTCGGAGGGTCGTAGGAACGTGAAAGACAAGGAGCGGAGTGGCCGTCCATCAACATGAGACACAGTCGTTAATGACATTGATGAGATAGCGCGCGAGGGTAGACGTGTGATGCTGAACCAGTCGGAGGACACTCGCATGGTGTTGAGTATGGCGTTCTCCATGGACGTCTGGGCTACCGGGAAGTGTGCCCAGGTCCCCAGACAACTGTCCGACCAACAACATGCCGAGAGGATGGCCACCTCGCTGACCAACCTGCAGCGTTATGCCGTCGAGGGCAACTTCTGTTCCTCGTGCATCCGCAACAGTGTGCTGGTGACCACCAGACCACTCTATCACTTGTACAAACCTTGCCCCAACTCCACAACCATGTCATTCACAATGGACAACAAATTAGAGGCGAATATGAAGGACGGAACATCATATCAAATAGCAGTTAGCTGATTTTGTTTAAGAGAGTAACTGTAAAAAGTGAAAACAGAAAATTTTAATTTCAAATTTTAGTTCCCGCGCACCTCATCTTTTTTTCATTACTTCGCCCCAAAATATACGAGATGTGAATCAGAAACATGGTACAAAAATAATTAATTTGAAAAAGGAGTACATAATATAACATTATTTTTAGATTAACGATTCCTAAATTACTTAAAAATATTATACAAATTTAAGGGGCCACATGAAAAAATGTACCGGCATAAACGAGTGCAACTATACGATATGAAATACTTAAATATCACAAATTCCCCAAATGTGTAACTTCCCCCGAGTGTCCGCCGTCGCTTGGCTTGCCAGAGCATTTATAGTATATACTCCGCAACTGTCGTTCTTCCCACAGCTGTGGAGGGCGTCCTCGAAGCCGAAGTCGATCTTCATCCAATTAAACTCGAAAGCGGCGCTGACGTCACATGGCGACTCCCTCAGTGGCCCCAACCGCCGCTAGGTGGATGGAACGCCGTGCGCTCAGTGAAACTCTGACCTCTGCCGAAGCCACCAGGCACCAGCATCATTGAGTCTAACTCTTCCTCGGGCTGCCGTCAGCAGGCAAATGCCTTCAACAACGTAAGCACCCATGAGCCGAGCCATACTGACGTGAGGTAGCGTAACTCCGTTACATCGTCACAGGTGATGAGACGCGGGTCCACAACTGCGATCCAGAGTTGAGAATGAAAGCATGTAACCGAAACATCGCAAGTCAACAACGCGCAAACAGTTTAAGATGGTCGCAAGCTCAGGGAAGGTGACGTAACAGTGTTTTGGGACATTCATGGAGTGCTCCTTGCTGATTTCATGGTGCGTGGTACTGACTGTGAGTGAGGTTGCGTATCAGGAGACATCGAGACGTACTAAGGACTGTATAGAACGTCATTGACCTGGTCTTCTTGCACGAGTGGAGACATACGATAACGCCGGGCCTCATGTCACCCGAACAACAGCCTTACAGCACACCTGGCATTAGCACTGTTCCCTATCCTCTGTACTCCTCTGGACTTTCATCTGATTGGAGAGGTGAAGAAACTTTTACGGAGCAGACGATTTTTCAGCGATGACGAAGTGAAAGACGAAGTGGTGAAATGGCTTAGTGAGCAGCACGCCGCTTTTTGTCAGGGAATGGAAAACCTCATTTCACGCTACCACAAATGCTTAAATAGATGCGATAAAGTAACGGAATGGTGCCAAAATCAAAAAGGTGCGATGTATCTTAACCTAGCATTTCCCGTCCAGCTACATATAACACGGAAACTTACTCTTTGACTTACCCTCGTGTTTATGGAGTAAAGCGAGGGAAATGTTTGACCTAAAGTAAAGCTACATTAAACCGCCTAGTTATTGTTCCTGCAGACGAAGGACACTTATGGCTGAACTGAAATCAGCAAGGAGTCAGTGCCCAAAATAAATACTTTTCTCTTTCAGTTACATGAAATAAGTTTCAGCATCAGTGGTTTATAAATGGATGATGCTGATGGCACCCATCGCCCAGTTCTCTGGCTGTCGGAAGTAATTGTGACACAAGTACAGCGCTCGCCAAAATATTGCATGATCGCAGCACTTCATATTGAAATATATTAATAACTAAACAAGTTAAGAAAATTTTTTTTCCTTTAGACAGGCATCAAGATGCG
This sequence comes from Clitarchus hookeri, assembly GCA_002778355.1. Taxonomy (NCBI): domain Eukaryota; kingdom Metazoa; phylum Arthropoda; class Insecta; order Phasmatodea; family Phasmatidae; genus Clitarchus; species Clitarchus hookeri. The sequence goes on along the minus strand of NQII01000235.1, from coordinate 922,491 downwards.
TCTGGAGGGAAACTTCCCCTGACATATAGGATTGTTGGTTTTCCTAGCTTGTTTATGATTTAATAAAGAATATTCCTTAATCACCTCTGAACCCAAATAGCTGCTGATACAGCAACACAGACATAGCCACTGAACTACGAACTCATTTTTATGTTAAAATATTGATTTTTTCAAAATTTTGGCAGAATGTAAATATAGTGACTTAATTATGAGTTCGTTGTTCCTGTGTCTTGTCTGCACTGCAATGTAAGTTCAATTGCTAGATGGGTATAGGGCTAGTTTCGGAGTTTTATTTTATAAAACCATAAACGAGGTATGAAAACCAATAATCCAATATGGCGCAGGAAGGTTCTCCGCAAGGCTTGCCAAACAGAAACTTGAACCAAGTTGTTAAATGTGGAGCAAGAGAAAGATGGCGTCCACAGCATCCTGCTGAGGCCAGTACTTATCTGGCAGGAACATGAGCAAGTCACTTACGTCAGTCTGGTCACTGTGACAATGGAACTGCTACCGTGCACAGTCACGCACAACAAGTCCCAGGCACGTATGTTCACGACGTACTTTCCATACACGTTAAACAAGCTCAATTAAGTAATTACTTTTTATGTAATAATACCCTGTCCACTGAAATTTCTTGTCAACTGTCTTCTGTCTCGTGCGATATTAATGTTAACCCCAAGTGCGACACATGGTAGAAGGTGAGAAACTGCACTAACATTTGCAGGGTGATTCATTCAGTGCCTTATGCCGCGCATGTGGGAGGCGAGGGTGGGGGTCCGCGACGACTGGTGGCGTGGGCGGACATTCCCGGCCGGTGTCTCTCGTAGCTACAGTGCAAATGCACTGACTTCGTTGTCAAATTGAAGATCTCATCTAGAACCACCAGTTCATACAGTTACAGGTAAATTATCATTTCGTTACTTTCATTTAAGAGTCCCGCCTGTCTGCATAATTTCCCTCGTTTCTGGCCGAGAAGCGCGGGAGCTATTAAGGTGGCCACCTGGGTAGGCCGCCGCACGGTGTGCAGAGCTCCAGCAGAAAACGTTTTATTTAAAAACTGTCCAACGTGTCTGAGCGAGTTCTGCTTACGAATATCACTTAAGAAAAGTTANTCTGAGCGAGTTCTGCTTACGAATATCACTTAAGAAAAGTTACGCGTCTGTATACGTTTTTCAGTTCGTCCATTTCTCTCTAAAGAATTTTTTTGCTATAGTGATAATGGCTCAAACGTTAAAAAAGGTAAAGCGACGTGTATTAAACATGCATTTTTATTAAGTCATAAAATGGCAGGGTTCCTGCTGAAAGTCTTCGCCAGGAAGACTGCTCGCCAGCTCAGTGCTTTGCGCGTANTACGCGTCTGTATACGTTTTTCAGTTCGTCCATTTCTCTCTAAAGAATTTTTTTGCTATAGTGATAATGGCTCAAACATTAAAAAAGGTAAAGCGACGTGTATTAAACATGCATTTTTATTAAGTCATAAAATGGCAGGGTTCCTGCTGAAAGTCTTCGCCAGGAAGACTGCTCGCCAGCTCAGTGCTTTGCGCGTAGAGGCGATGAGAGAGTTGATGCGCATGTCTAGGTCGCCCCTAGCGCTCCCACGCTTCTAGGCCTCAGACGTGCGACATTCCTTTAAGCTGACACTGGCAAGCGCTGCAAGAGCGCCATCGCCGGCACGCGCAGGACTCTGAACTGGCGTGCGGTGTTCTCGTAGTGCTGCGTGTGCCTATACAACTTTCATCTATGATCCTATCATTTCATTGCTGTAAAGTCTGTAGCAAAGTCCAATACAGGTTTCTATGGTAGTTTGGCTCGTGTACGGCTGGTATGTTTTAAGATACTGCAGTCTGAAAAAACAGGTTTTAAATATATTGCAGGGCACAAAAATAATATTTAGAGAATGCGTGGTAACTTTTAAGTACCATTCCATCCTAATCTGGAGTATAATGTTTCTTTGTAGGTAAACATACTTGGAGGAAAAAAAAAACAGGATTTGAAACATTCTGCAACGCATCTCATGCACCAGGCAGGTGGAACCCTTAATTGCCACGTAGCAAAGAAAATACAACTTTCTACAACCCCCTACAACCCTCTAAAACCCTCTACAACCCTCTTCACAATAGCGCGACGCGATGCGATACAGCTAATGGGGAACAAACTGAAGTCGCCTGCCATCTTCCAGGTGATATTTAACAACACAGGAATAAACAGTTTTGGCAGTATTCTAAGAAGCTGTACGGTACCACAAAATATAACTTGAAGAGTCAGAATGCTAGCTATCTCAATCCAGGCGTCATATTTTTCCGTCTTATTGCAGTATTCCCGACTGTAAATATCGTACAAATACCGCCTATTCTCTACAGCTGGAATCAGAAGTCCTTCAAAACTGATTTTAAAGTAAACAACATTCCACCAGCTTTTAAAACAATGTTTACAAATGTAAAAAGCGCAGCAAAAAATGTAACATACTTTGCTATCCGGCTTCTCGTTTCTACTCCCTTGTTTACAAACATAACCGTAGTTATTTTTCTTCTTTTATATATTCTTGCTCCTAATTGTTTGTTTCCTCCAACGTCGCCGGCGACATCGCCTCCGCAGAAAGCCAGGCTTGTCGCCAGCGCTCTCGTCGCGAGCCACGTGAACTACTATTGTCTGGCTACTTGTGACGTCACATCGCACCGTGCTATTGTGAAGAGGTAGAACAGTCGACGTGAATCTCACGGCCGTATCCTCACGCACAGTCCCGCTCCGACGTCCTGGACTCACGAGTGTAGCGTGAACGCAGTGCACGGTGTACGGCGCAGACGCCACCTGGACAGATCCAGCACAGCCGCTGGAAGGTCTTCGCTGGAGCTGGACATCCGCGTGTTATCCTCCGCCCCCTTCCTCCAGCGCGGCCAAGTAAAAACCGATAACTTTGAGGACGATGAAGTTTTGCCGCGCGCTAATTGCTGGAAAGTGATTATGTCCTCCGGTAGACTTTGCGCCACAGCCACGGGCCAGTTGCAATAAGAGGAAGGGGGGGGGNGGGGGGGGGGAGGAGAGGAAAAAATGATTGAATTAACAAGACTAACCAAGAGGGACGCGAGGCCTGTTACTGGGCCGGCAGCTGCGGGCAAGAGCGTCTCAAGTCACGCTGTGTATCCTCTGTTATGGCCGGCGTGCGGGCTGAACATTAGGTAGGAGAGCGACTTGCAATCTGCACCTGACTGTACTGCGTGCACAACTCGTTACCACCTAGTACACACACTAGCAACATTCTCAGAAAATAGAAATTAATGTTACATATGAATGCATATATATTTTGTAACACTGTAAAATATTTCGAGGGAATTTGCTTATTGAAATGTAGAAAATTTCAATAAATTTTAGACTGTTTTTATTAAAATTTAAGCGTATTTCCACTCGAGATGATTTAAAAAGCACATTTGGCAAACATAGCCCACCCGCTCCCTTTTTTCCCTCAACTTCATAGGCAACACCGTAATAATGACTTTTTTTTGTAAGTGATAAAATAAGTAATGTTGTTTACATATATTCTGAATAATTGATTTTATGGACATCTGTTCCAGCCACAGAAATTATCCATTTTTATAACTGAAATAAAATAACCAATTAAAAAAATAAAAATTCAATTATTTAAAACTTTTTTAAATAAGTGCCATTATTTTCTTACATACAGTACATCCCTATGTAATAATTATTATGATTGCCCTACTTGAAGATTTTTCTTTGGGAATGTGCTTTCTAAAGCATAGAGAAGAGGTTTAACTGAATATTAGCCTTTCCAGGTTGGTGGGAGTGTAGAAGCAAATAACAATGATAATTTTGTTGTTATATAATTGTAGTTTTAAATTTTTCCTTTATCCGAAATGTTACTCAACATTATTAACAAAAGAAATAACCTTACATTTATATACAATACTATAAAAATATTCAAATTACTTCTCTCAAAGTACATACTCTACAAAATGCATTAAAAATTCCCTACAAAATGTTCTAAATTTTTAATTTCATGAGATTATGCAGGCTCTATATGAGAGGGCTCTCAGAGAAAACAATTTAAAAAACTCAGTCCTTCACTTTCTCACATCCCTCGCATATCTCCTCGAACACAGGACTCCATCAGTCCTGGAGCCGAAGGTACTCCCCTCACCTGACACTGTGAGGTGTAGGATGAGGATGGACCATACTCACTAGTCCGTACAGAGATGAGAATACTCTCTCCACCAGGCACCTTGTGATGCTGGTAGTGCTCGACTCATTCACAACTCTCACACTTTTCTCCTACTCCAAAAAGCCTGTCGTCTCAGCAATTCTGCCCCGCACAGCTTCTTTGTGTCCCCGAACCACCCTGACACTACTACTCTCCCGAGAGGTCACTTATCTCAGAATGTATCCACGAGTTCCTTCCTTCCTAACAGCATCCGAGTCATTCATACATTAACTCTTTTTAGCTCAGTCCTTTCGTGAAGGTAACTCCCCGCTAGGCGACTAAGTTCCTCTCGGAGAAAGTGGAAGTCCTATCTTTATGCTTGAATTCTAGTAGCATATCGCTCTCCACAGCATAGAGGGGCATCAATCGTGGTAACAAGAAGTGCAACTTCTTGCTGACAGTGTCGACCTGTAGAGTCTGCCCGTCGATGACTCCTTCCATCGCCGGGAGGTGTCTCCTCGACCCAACGGGGCATATATTGCCTGATGTCCTAGTCTAGGACAGGTTGGGCAGAGTACCGGTCGACGTGACCTCACCTCCAGCCTAGCCTTGTGATGACCCTTAGTGGGCACCTTCGACCACGTGGCTTTCCTTGGACGGCCACGCAACCTAGTATCTACCACGCCCTGTCGTGTTGAACCATGGCGACGAGAAGACCGCCAGATTGCCAGGATGGTATGGCTGTCGGCCCTCACGACTCCAAGCGTTGCCCAGAGCTTGACTCACACTTCCTGTGAACTCTTAGTCTAGAGTCGCTTGGAAACGGTCTGAGGTTAACCAGTGAGGATACACAACATTCTAAACATTACATCATTCTCTGCCAAAACATTACATCTTTCTGCGCCAATCACATACGACTATAGGTAAAGTGAGCCTTTTTTTGTAGCCCTACCATTTGAAATAATATTCAGTTAATGTGTTTAATTGTANACGACTATAGGTAAAGTGAGCCTTTTTTTGTAGCCCTACCATTTGAAATAATATTCAGTTAATGTGTTTAATTGTAACCTTAGACATTAACTTTCGCGTCCGGTGAAATATATATACTGTGTTTATTGTTTACGTTAAAATATTTGTTTAAACAGTGGTGGAAGGATAAAAAATGGCCGATGAGAAAAAGTAACAAGGGCCTCAAAAGTGCTGACTTTACCGTGATCAGCCTATAGCCAGGACACTTCTTGGTGAGCAACACAATTACCTAAACACTCGCCGGCAGCAAACAGCAAAGCAGTAGTGTTCGACAGGCAGGAACACACAAAAGTGAAGTGAAGAGGATTCCTCTGCCAGTTACCGATGTCCCGACACTGGCTGCGAACGTGAGAAAACCCTTTCACCACGCAGATACAATATTGCTCCACAACAACGTGGAATCCAAATTTGGAGACAGAAAAAATGTGACGGGAACACTCCGTCACACTGGAAGAATAAAAACCCATGCGGCTAAATGTTTGTATTCGTTTGATTATTTAGTGTTCGTCGCTAATGTATTTCAGTCAGCATTTTAACAAATCTCTTTTAATTATACGTTTAGTATTTCAGCGTACGAACCCGAGCGCATAGTTNATTTCAGTCAGCATTTTAACAAATCTCTTTTAATTATACGTTTAGTATTTCAGCGTACGAACCCGAGCGCAGAGTTGTCCCGGGATTTACCCCCCGCAGTACGTAGTCCATTGTCGATGAGAAGCCAGGCAACATGAGCGCGGATACAAATACAGCTGAGCATAAACAAGTGGTAACGAGGGTTGAAGGGTTCTCACTACGCGCGCTGTGAGGGTTGTAAAGTAGTCCAGCTTCAGAGGATCAGTCACGCAATTCTCTCTCATTGCTGCCGTCGTCTGACACAAAACAAGTTCCTGTTCCTTCACGCGACTTATATATCTACAAGAAGCATTTACGGTGTTGGTCAGGGGTACTATTCTGTAACTCCGGCTTGGTTAAAGACACTCACTGTGAATATCTTTATTACAAAGACAGCTGAAACTCCTGATTGTATATATGCAGTATTCTGTGACATCCCTTTATGGCGGTCTTTGTGAAGTCGCATAGTTTTCGCATTATCGCACACTCTGTTCTGAAATCAACAATCTGCTTAACTGCCGAATTATATTTTTCCGGGTTATTACATATTGTCTTCTGTCACATATTACGTTAATGTAATAAATTTCGATTGTAAGTGGTATTGTAAGCAATAAAACATTCTATATAAATTTTCTTCTGTCCTTATATAGGCTAAGTTTTCAGATGGTCCTAGTTCATTTGGAGCATTACGAGATAGNTATATAAATTTTCTTCTGTCCTTATATAGGCTAAGTTTTCAGATGGTCCTAGTTCATTTGGAGCATTACGAGATAGTGGCACTAAACCCATGGCTAAGTCTGACGTCTGTATTGTGATTCATTAAAGGGATAACACTAGCGAAATGTAAAATATACGTTACAAATATATAGCAGACACGGTATATGTGTGCGGAAATATAATGCAATTTGATATTGATCATTTTCGGAGCATTTCAATGCTTATTTTCCTCTTTGGAGTGTGTTTGCTTGGATTCACCNTATATAAATTTTCTTCTGTCCTTATATAGGCTAAGTTTTCAGATGGTCCTAGTTCATTTGGAGCATTACGAGATAGCGGCACTAAACCCATGGCTAAGTCTGACGTCTGTATTGTGATTCATTAAAGGGATAACACTAGCGAAATGCAAAATATACGTTAAAAATATATAGCAGACACGGTATATGTGTGCGGAAATATAATACAATTTGATATTGATCATTTTCGGAGCATTTCAATGCTTATTTTCCTCTTTGGAGTGTGTTTGCTTGGATTCACCNGCAATTTGATATTGATCATTTTCGGAGCATTTCAATGCTTATTTTCCTCTTTGGAGTGTGTTTGCTTGGATTCACCTTAATACGTCGGGCATTTTCTTTCCACCGTCGTTCATAGACACACCGTGTTGGCTTGTCGTTACGCGAAGAATTTCATGAGGCAGTCGACAGATTGCCATGACGACGTGTTGAGTTACAGAACACCACATCGCCTCGTGAGGATAGTTCCGCGGTAACTGTCATTATACACAGGCAGTCGAAAGTAACATAATAGCGCCCTGGCATGTCAAACTCGCCGCACTGGCTTGCATCAGTGCGGCACAGCTTATTATAAGGTAAAGTGTTATGCAGCCCGCGTTCACAGTGATCGTAAAACAAACGTGGAAATGGCACCCGGCGTAGCTATTTAGAGGTTAAACCTGTCAAATAGGACATGGAACATTCATTCCGGCGAATTTTCTGAAATTATAATTGTTAATAATTTTCCTCCCGTAAAAGTTGAACCAATCCCAACCAACCAGCTAGCCCACAGATGAACGTTTAAAAAGTAGTGAGAGTTGTTTCAAGCCAAGCTATTTCACCAGAGTTTGAACATTCGGTAGAAGAGATACCAGAGTTATAGCAGTAGTTTATGGTTACCTAATTCCATGACTACCTACTGCCTGTTTCTGCATCTTTTTAAATTTGATGTATTATTTTTGTATCACATTCAGATGTGTAAGTTTAAAGTATAATATTTTGTAGTATTTTAAAAGTGCGAATTCCAATGTTTTTTTTTTCCTTAGGTGGACCGTTATACACTCTTGATTACATTTTCTGGCCCTCACACCAGTTTGAGTTGGACACCCCTGCTGCATACATTCTCGGCATGTGATATGATTCGCCGCACTCAGAAACGCCTCTCATTACACGTCACTACAACTGGCTGTTTAACGCTTCTACCGATACAGCATGTTAGGCAAATCCATCTTTGATCCTCGACTGGATAATTACATTTCACCGCATGGTTACTGTGCGCAGTCTTCTCGTTGGCGCAATGCGCATTAAGTTCATGAAGAAGTGGAGATTATACTTCTGTATGCTCGCTATTCTACAGTCAGAGNCGTTGGCGCAATGCGCATTAAGTTCATGAAGAAGTGGAGATTATACTTCTGTATGCTCGCTATTCTACAGTCAGAGACGCGTTCACACAAACACTCGATTGGGAAAACTAGAGTACTTAAGTTGCATCCAAAGACTACCCCACAGACAATAGAGTTGTCATGACAGATTATTTGGATGCTTACTTCGTTGCGGACCTGTTACAAGTTTGTAGTTTCCCGAGGCGACTCTAAAAAAAATGCTGTCTAGTCACAGAATTAATGAAAAAGTACCAAGTCATTTGAGAATGCTTTCGATATCTATACATTTCTTAGGTTATTTAATTTTTCCTAATTACTTGTCCCCAAAGCAAGATTTCATTTTGATGTTAAATGAAAGAAANATTTCTTAGGTTATTTAATTTTTCCTAATTACTTGTCCCCAAAGCAAGATTTCATTTTGATGTTAAATGAAAGAAATCAAAAGAAGTACACACTAAGAAATAAATTCCACCAAAGAAGATGTATGACGTAAATAGGGATTTATATATACCTGTAATATAAAAAATGCTTGAAAATTAGATGTAATATTTAAATTAGATGTCATAGAATTTAGCTGGACTAAGACAGAACACTTCAGCTCCCTTCATGTGGCTCGAAAACTATCCAACTATGATTTTAACTGACAATTGTATCAATAATAAATAAAAATTGGTTTAAGATCATATTAATAAAAATAAAAGTTGTACGACGTTGAGTAAAAATTGAGCAGTGCATATTTGTTTTTCCCGACTATATAAAAAAGGCAATCGTGTGAAAAAGCCATAGTTGTATGTCAGTTAAAAGTATTATTTAAAATACGTTAATTAATACCCGATTAGGGCTTTGCGATATTGCGATATATCGATCACGAAACAATGTTTCTAAAATTATGCAACTACGATTTGGTTCAACAGTGTACATAAATATATAGCATATATTGATATTTGTGGTATGCGATAAGAGAGGTTGGCAACATGCAGACCAATTTTTGCGATATCAATGTAAGCAACATTCGAGATTTATCGCCTTCGATATTCATTACTCTCTGGAAGCTTTATACTGCACCAATACCGATATGGTTACCATGTTTTGAAACGATATTGAAAATTGTATATCGCACAGCCTTAGTGGAGAGACGTCTGTTACCTAGCCCAGCGAGTTTGTTACTATCACCAGACGTCATTTGGTGTTTGGTTTGTGACAAGAGTGTTGACATTCACAACTACATCTCCTCAGAACTAACATCAGATAGTACATCANTTGGTGTTTGGTTTGTGACAAGAGTGTTGACATTCACAACTACATCTCCTCAGAACTAACATCAGATAGTACATCATGGCAAGTATAACCTAGTTATCACTTTTATTCGTCGTAAACAGATTCCTTATATTTGCAGCATTAAATACTACGTAGGACGTAACAGTAGGTTTTGTAATTCACAAAGTCGCTAATGCGTAGTGGTTTGCAACACCGGAGTGAACGTAAACCGCTGATACAAACCAGCTCGTGAGGAACGCCGTGAGGAAATATTAATATAGATTACTTGCACGCAGCCCGGCTCTTTAGCTCTGATTTAGCGCGCTGCTTCTCGTCGCCAAGTAATTTTTAATCTCTTGATGGAAGGTGCTAAGGGTAATGAATTTTTCAGAGCTAATCCGGAAGAACATTAACAATGATTATTATTTAACAAAGTTTATCAGCAATCACTCATCGCTGTGCACTTACTTCTAACGCCGGAAGAGCCACGAAAAGTTTGTTTTCAGGGAAAGAGTTCCTTGAGTCATGTTTAATTTTCAATTAGCTTTACTTAACGCCCACTCAGCTACTGGTAAATGCGAGTTTGGTAAGTTATTTATTTAGAGTCACAGAATTCATTTATAAATTACAAAGCAACTTGGAATTAAGCTAGTATGTTCTCATCTGGATTAAAAATTTCTCGAAGTGAATTTCAACTACAGAAATTTATGTACAGCTGTTGAGAGGAGCGAAAATTGAATATAGATAATAATCTCGCGTTACTCAAATAATTGCTAGATGCTTTTTAATATTTAATTAATTGTTTGTTTAATGGCAGAGTTCAAACTTGTCCAGCATGCGAGATGGGACTGTCTGCTGGGCAACAATTTACTGGAGAATTTTTAAGGCAGTAAAAAACCTATTTTGAGTGGTGTTGGCAAGACATAAAATAACTGAAACGTGCCACGTTAATTGAACCTTGATCTGGTTGCTACGGAGTTTAATTAATTGAAACTCGAACAACAACTAACGGCCCAGGTAGACCAACGGCCAGGCAGATAAACAGCGGGTTTGAAACTTGTCTCTAGGAAAGAAGGTCAGTTTAAAAGCAACTAGAGAAGAAGAACTTCAAACATTTAGTTGGTGATAGGTGCTGTTTATGGAAGATATCACAGTCACTGCACGAAATAAGGTAGCGATATCATTTTTAAAATAATGAGTTTCTGTGACAATACTAATTTTTCAGCACTCGCGCATCTTCATGCGTGAAAAGAGAAAGTAAAAAGAAACGTTCAATTCTATTAGATTAAATTAAAATTAAAAGGTTTCTCAGCAAAAGTTGACTGGTGTTTTACCTCCCTTAGGAATCGTCGCACCGGAAGTGACACAGCCGTACCTTATCGAATGTAGCACTTGCTATCTAGTCACCAGGTGTTGTAATAATTAGTTTGGAAATTGACGGTTGCATTTCTGGAAAACGGTGCGGTTGCAGTAATTAAACAACGAAACAATTTTTTCCTAAATCTTGACATGCTGATTAAAAATTGTTCTTTAAAAATCAATTGTATATTCGCGCCTTGAAATTTAATGTAACACAAAAGTGGCAACGGATATTATTTTCACGAAATGTATACATCATCAGCTAGTTTGCAGTTGTGGGGATCTCTGTTAGTTTACAAATAATTTAATCATTAAGTGTTAAAATTTGAATATTTTTACTTAAAATCTGCAATGAAGCATCGTCTCCACTCAAATCTTAGTGTCATAGACAGTTCTCGGGTGTTGATTTAGTTTTTTAAAGAGCATTAGCAGTCGTTTAAGTCTTTAATTTGTGTGAAATTCACACCTGTCGGAAACGCAAAATCAAAACGGGGGAAAATATACTAATTAGCTTCCACTAGAACTAAATGCATTGACAAAACACTTTCCCGGTTATTTATAGATGGATTTATTTATATCGAACAAAAACAAGTATTTTATAGATTTAACAAACATTATACCTTCATTTACATTTATTTAAGTTTTGATGCCAACAATACGAAAGTTTAAAGAATGTTACATTACTTTAAAACAACCAAATTCATATAAATTTAATGTGATTCCCCAGAACGAGTGACAATTTTCAGCTTAAACTCCATAATTTTCAAACTGAGAAAGAAGACTCCGAAAATAAAACTGCGTGATGAGTAAATGCAATTAAACGCTGAGTACATTACAGTTGTTGATGTTGTGAGTAAGAACAATGCTTTTTCTATATTGTGTTGCGGATAAAACTGCCTAAGAACGTGACACACACAGAAAATTTCGGATGGGTTTCGAAGTCTAACAGCAGAATACGCATACTCCTGTGTTCTCCAACAAAATTGCATAACTCAGAAATCAGACAGAGAAAACTGCAGCAAAATCTGTGGAATTTGATTGTAAGCCAAAGAAAATCGTCCTCCTGTAAGCAGTGGATGACTACCAATTATTAACANAAAATCTGTGGAATTTGATTGTAAGCCAAAGAAAATCGTCCTCCTGTAAGCAGTGGATGACTACCAATTATTAACATTACCTGAAATTATAGATTTACAGATAATTTGTATTAAGTGAGAAGGAATACCACTCCACGAGCACCGGTTTCAATTAAATCGATTCCCTCTCCTATTAGATGAATTTATTGTTGGACGTTGGTAGTATGTCACCTACATGAGTTATTGAACATTGTGATTCTTATCCAAAACAGTGCTCGATGATTTTTCCGCAGCATGATGCATTCCGTTAATCTGAACGACCAGTTGCGAGAGTATTAGACAATCAGTTGTGAAGTGAGTATACTAACACCATAACCACTAACATGCCATTTCGTCACTGTAAACTGTTTACCTTCTCTTGGGCCCAGCCAACATGCGAGACAAACACGCACGTTTAGCCTGCGAAAGGGACATAAGGCGATGATTGTAAGTGATACTAACATCAGCCAGCAAGGCTTCAATTGCAGAGGATCAAACATTTCTGAATTCAATCGGAATGCTAATTCGTTCCCCCCATAGCTTGTGGCCTGGTGGATTATAAAAGTACTTAGGGACTGTACATGTCATTACTGTGTAATGAGATTTTGGAATATCCGGGCGTTTCTGACAAGGGAAACAAACATCTCCAAGAAATTTTTGGGTGGCTCTTAAAAGTTCCTTCTACGACACGAGGATGTTATTAGTCGTATATGGTGTATCTTATTGATGCGATTGTCCTAATCATGTAAGATTTTTGAAGTTAAATGTCATTGCCGAGATCTCTGTCATACAGTGCACTTGACTTTTGTTGAGCGTAACGTGAAAGTCAAACATCACCTATGAATGTACCTAATTCACTCGCTGCTGTAAACTGCGCACGGCAACATGTCCCCAGAGACGCACATGTCGCCAGCTGTAGGGCACTGTGGTGAGGGGCGTTGCGGGCTGCCTGCAGCGTCTTCACCCCCTCCCATTCTACAAGCCCACCCCCTCCAGGACTCTGAAGGACGTCTGTGGTCCGCCTGCACTCAGAAACACTCTGGTATTAAAATTTTGAATTTCTCATTTTCTCTGCGGGAGATCCAGCTACTTGCCTCTCCCATCCGCCCTTCCCTTGTGCTCAATTCCCCTGGTCTCTTTTCTTCTCCAGCCGCTGTCACCTTCTCCCTCTTCCCACATTGTCCCCTCCTTCGCACCCCACCTCCCTTCATTCCTTCATCTACATATGTTCTCGTCAGCTGTGCTTTGTTTCTCAAAGACCTTATTACGGATGCAAAATTTCCCATTCATATTCAAAATTTTATATCTCCCCACGCCTGCCCACCACGCTCCTTACAGTCTCCCCCTCTTACTTTTACCACTAATTTATTCAGCTTCATCATCGATCCAGGCGGGGGGATTGGTGTTTGGTTTGTGACAAGAGTGTTGACATTCACAACTACATCTCCTCAGAACTAACATCAGATAGTACATCAGGGCAAGTATAACCTAGTTATCACTTTTATTCGTCGTAAACAGATTCCTTATATTTGCAGCATTAAATACTACGTAGGACGTAACAGTAGGCTTTGTAATTCACAAAGTCGCTAATGCGTAGTGGTTTGCAACACCGGAGTGAACGTAAACCGCTGATACAAACCAGCTCGTGAGGAACGCCGTGAGGAAATATTAATATAGATTACTTGCACGCAGCCCGGCTCTTTAGCTCCGATTTAGCGCGCTGCTTCTCGTCGCCAAGTAATTTTTAATCTCTTGATGGAAGGTGCCAAGGGTAATGAATTTTTCAGAGCTAATCCGGAAGAACATTAACAATGATTATTATTTAACAAAGTTTATCAGCAATCACTCATCGCTGTGCACTTACTTCTAACGCCGGAAGAGCCACGAAAAGTTTGTTTTCAGGGAAAGAGTTCCTTGAGTCATGTTTAATTTTCAATTAGCTTTACTTAACGCCCACTCAGCTACTGGTAAATGCGAGTTTGGTAAGTTATTTATTTAGAGTCACAGAATTCATTTATAAATTACAAAGCAACTTGGAATTAAGCTAGTATGTTCTCATCTGGATTAAAAATTTCTCGAAGTGAATTTCAACTACAGAAATTTATGTACAGCTGTTGAGAGGAGCGAAAATTGAATATAGATAATAATCTCGCGTTACTCAAATAATTGCTAGATGCTTTTTAATATTTAATTAATTGTTTGTTTAATGGCAGAGTTGAAACTTGTCCAGCATGCGAGATGGGACTGTCTGCTGGGCAAAACTTTACTGGAGAATTTTTAAGGCAGTAAAAAACCTATTTTGAGTGGTGTTGGCAAGACATAAAATAACTGAAACGTGCCACGTTAATTGAACCTTGATCTGGTTGCTACGGAGTTTAATTAATTGAAACTCGAACAACAACTAACGGCCCAGGTAGACCAACGGCCAGGCAGATAAACAGCGGGTTTGAAACTTGTCTCTAGGAAAGAAGGTCAGTTTAAAAGCAACTAGAGAAGAAGAACTTCAAACATTTAGTTGGTGATAGGTGCTGTTTATGGAAGATATCACAGTCACTGCACGAAATAAGGTAGCGATATCATTTTTAAAATAATGAGTTTCTGTGACAATACTAATTTTTCAGCACTCGCGCATCTTCATGCGTGAAAAGAGAAAGTAAAAAGAAACGTTCAATTCTATTAGATTAAATTAAAATTAAAAGGTTTCTCAGCAAAAGTTGACTGGTGTTTTACCTCCCTTAGGAATCGTCGCACCGGAAGTGACACAGCCGTACCTTATCGAATGTAGCACTTGCTATCTAGTCACCAGGTGTTGTAATAATTAGTTTGGAAATTGACGGTTGCATTTCTGGAAAACGGTGCGGTTGCAGTAATTAAACAACGAAACAATTTTTTCCTAAATCTTGACATGCTGATTAAAAATTGTTCTTTAAAAATCAATTGTATATTCGCGCCTTGAAATTTAATGTAACACAAAAGTGGCAACGGATATTATTTTCACGAAATGTATACATCATCAGCTAGTTTGCAGTTGTGGGGATCTCTGTTTGTTTACAAATCATTTAATCATTAAGTGTTAAAATTTGAATATTTTTACTTAAAATATGCAATGAAGCAGCGTTTCCACTCAAATCTTAGTGTCATAGACAGTTCTCGGGTGTTGATATAGTTTTTTAAAGAGCATTAGCAGTCGTTTAAGTCTTTAATTTGTGTGAAATTCACACCTGTCGGAAACGCAAAATCAAAACGGGGGAAAATATACTAATTAGCTTCCACTAGAACTAAATGCATTGACAAAACACTTTCCCGGTTATTTATAGATGGATTTATTTATATCGAACAAAAACAAGTATTTTATAGATTTAACAAACATTATACCTTCATTTACATTTATTTAAGTTTTGATGCCCACAATACGAAAGTTTAAAGAATGTTACATTACTTTAAAACAACAAAATTCATATAAATTTAATGTGTTTCCCCAGAACGTATGACAATTTTCAGCTTAAACTCCATAATTTTCAAACTGAGAAAGAAGACTCCGAAAATAAAACTGCGTGATGAGTAAATGCAATTAAACGCTGAGTACATTACAGTTGTTGATGTTGTGAGTAAGAACAATGCTTTTTCTATATTGTGTTGCGGATAAAACTGCCCAAGAACGTGACACACACAGAAAATTTCGGATGGGTTTCGAAGTCTAACAGCAGAATACGCATACTCCTGTGTTCTCCAACAAAATTGCATAACTCAGACAGAGAAAACTGCAGAAAAATCTGTGGAATTTGATTGTAAGCCAAAGAAAATCGTCCTCCTGTAAGCAGTGGATGACTACCAATTATTAACATTACCTGAAATTATAGATTTACAGATAATTTGTATTAAGTGAGAAGGAATACCACTCCACGAGCACCGGTTTCAATTAAATCGATTCCCTCTCCTATTAGATGAATTTATTGTTGGACGTTGGTAGTATGTCACCTACATGAGTTATTGAACATTGTGATTCTTATCCAAAACAGTGCTCGATGATTTTTCCGCAGCATGATGCATTCCGTTAATCTGAACGACCAGTTGCGAGAGTATTAGACAATCAGTTGTGAAGTGAGTATACTAACACCATAACCACTAACATGCCATTTCGTCACTGTAAACTGTTTACCTTCTCTTGGGCCCAGCCAACATGCGAGACAAACACGCACGTTTA
>NQII01000235.1:879796-905395 GCA_002778355.1 Clitarchus hookeri | reverse complement strand
TTAGGCTAGAGTAGTTCTCTCTCTGGCTGGATCTGTGATGGTCCTAGACTACAGCAGTGCCCTCTCTGGCGAGAGCTGTGATGGTCCTAGGCTAGAACAGTTTCCTCTCTGATGGAAGGTACTGGTAGGGCGTGGGAGTGATGGCCGCCGTCTTCTACACTTGTAAGGTTTAAGTCTGGTGTCGTGGAACCGGTCTGTAATGGGCATAGGGCATCAGCCCATGTGACTAAATGCCCGGTGGGTATGTCGTGACCTGGAAGGGGAAAGACAATCCCTCCTTTAAGGCAAGATTGCTGGAATATCACAGCAGAAACCGGCATTTCAATGGGCGTAAGAAGGTACGACGTAATGTGGGCTACCCGTTGGGAGTGCCCGAGACTATGATACAGGACATCCCCTTTACTGAGGTGAAACAGTAATTCGCCCTGCGATGGAGCGCAACTGCACAATGAAGTCTTGGGGCTACTGCAAAGTCCTGGTATCAGATACCAGTTGTTACATAGTTACGGAAAGGGCTACATATGTGCAAGATCACAGCCTCTGTTACCCCATGGGGACCTACACCTACTCATGGTACAGCTGGACGACTCTCTTAGTGGGGGTCAGCAAACATGGGTAACCTGGACGTTCCCTATGCCAAGTCTTTTATGCTGAAAGGGGGAGTATACCTTCATAGTGGACTTAATTACAGCAGATAATAAGGGTCCTGACTGGAGGTCGAATGGTCGACTTATTTGCTGTCAGACCGTTAGGGCCCAAAATCAAGGATTTCAAAGTGAGAAACCCAGTGATATAGTAACAGACGAGAGGCGAGGTGCCTCGGTGCCTGTGGGGGTCGATCCAGGTCGACGTTGACTCGCATGGGGGCCGGCGGGCCGGACCTCGGTAAAACCTACACGTGTCATGGAAAGGAAGGAGAACAGGCGGACATCCGAGCCCGTGACAGTGGTTCTCCTGACACCAGGTCACAAGGGGAAAGGACTTGTGCTGGCCGTGGTTGAAAATTCGCACCCAGGGGCCTAGCATGGCATAAATATTGACAACTAAACGGATAATTGAAAATGCCAAATCTGTAAAGCAAATGTTTAAGATAATAGTGAAGCGCAAAAATAATTGAGTGAAAGACAACAAAAGCTGTCGCATGGTAGATAGACTACCATTTAGACTNTAATAGTGAAGCGCAAAAATAATTGAGTGAAAGACAACAAAAGCTGTCGCATGGTAGATAGACTACCATTTAGACTAAATGCAGACAAGTAAACAGTTTAAAAGAAGGAAAAGACTTGGCAGGGCCTGGAGTGCTAAGTGGTTCGAAAGGATTGTAAAACTATGTCTCCAGGAACTGTTGTCTAAAGGCACTACTGTCTTCAGCCACTACTGTATCTAAGCATTAATGTCTCCAGCCACTGCTAACTCCAGGTACTGCTGTCTTCAGACACTACTGTTTTCAGGCACTACAGTTTTCAGCCACTACTGTCTCCAGGCACTACTGTCTCCAGGCACTACTGTCTCCAGGCACTACTGTCTCCAGCTACTACTGTTTCCAAGCATTAATGTCTCCAGCCACTGCTGACTCTAGGCACTAATGTATACAGTCACTAATGTTTACAGGACCTGTCATACATTCAAGTAAACATACATCCCCGTTGTCTTCATGTTCATGTATAGATCGCGTACCAATGCATTCACACTGAATTAAAACCCTCATTCAAAATAAATATATACATTTTAGGCGTTGCAACAAATAAATCTTTTGTTTGGAACTGTACTGATATCCAGACGATGCTTTGTCTTACATCGGGAAGGATGGAAATCTATATGTGCTTTATGTTATTGGCAATAGTGATTTATGAAGCAGCAAATGATGTCTTCCTCATTTAGGAAACCTTTCTCATTGGACGGTATCTTATGCTGTGCACAGTGAAGATCATTCAAGTCACTTAACATGGAACGTCCCAGATAGAGGACACAGTGACTGAAATGGTTAAGCCTCCCGTTTTCGTCGAGCTTTTTTTTTGCCCTTGAGGCCGAGAAATGCGGGAGCGATAATGACGACAATGCCACGCGCATGAAGTGCACCATCGCAGCTAATGCACGGGTCTGAACTGGCGTGCGGTGTTCTCGTCGCACTGCGTGTACTTATGGGACTATCAGCGATAACTCCTATTATTTTATTGGTGGAAAGTCTGTNTACTGTCTCCAAGCCATAATGTCTCCAACCACTGCTGTCTCCAGCCACTACTGTTTCCAGCGACCACTGTCTCCAAGCATTAATGTCTCCAGTAACTGCTGCCTCCAGGCACTACTGTCTCCAGGCACTACTGTCTCCAGCCACTGCTGTTTCCAGCCACTACTGTCTCCAAGCATTAACGTCTCCAGCCACTGTTGACTCCAGGTACTGCTGTCTCCAGGCACTACTGTCACCAGGCACTACTGTCTGCAGCCATTACTGTTTCCAGCCACTACTGTCTCCAAGCCATAATGTCTCCAACCACTGCTGTCTCCAGCCACTACTGTTTCCAGCGACCACTGTCTCCAAGCATTAATGTCTCCAGTAACTGCTGCCTCCAGGCACTACTGTCTCCAAGCACTACTGTCTTCAGGCACTACTGTTTCCAGCCCCTTCTTTCTCCAAGCATTAATGTCTCCAGCCACTGCTGTCTCCAGGCACTACTGTCTTCAGGCACTACTGTCTCCAGCCACTACTGTTTCCAGCCACTACTGTCTCGAAGTATTAATGTCTCAATCCACTGCTGACTCCAGGTACTGCTGTCTGCAGCAGGCAGTACTGTCACCAGGCGCTACTGTCTCCAGCCGTTACTGTTTCCAGCCACTACTGTCTCCAAGCAATAATGTCTCCAGCCACTGCTGTCTCCAGGCACTACTGTCTTCAGGCACTACTGTCTCCAGCTACTACTGCCTCCAGGCACTACTGTCTCCAGGCACTACTGTCTCCAGGCACTACTGTCTCCAGCTACTACTGTTTCCAAGCATTAATGTCTCCAGCCACTGCTGACTCTAGGCACTAATGTATACAGTCACTAATGCTTACAGGACCTGTCATACATTCAAGTAAACATACATCCCCGTTGTCTTCATGTTCATGTATAGATCGCGTACCAATGCATTCACAATGAATTAAAACCCTCATTCAAAATAAATATGTACATTTTAGGCGTTGCAACAAATAAATCTTTTGTTTGGAACTGTACTGATATCCAGACGATGCTTTGTCTTACATCGGGAAGGATGGAAATCTATATGTGCTTTATGTTATTGGCAATAGTGATTTATGAAGCAGCAAATGATGTCTCCCACATTTAGGAAACCTTTCTCATTGGACGGTATCTTATGCTGTGCACAGTGAAGATCATTCAAGTCACTTAACATGGAACGTCCCAGATAGAGGACACTGTGACTGAAATGGTTAAGCCTCCCGTTTTCGTCGAGCTTTTTTTTTGCCCTTGAGGCCGAGAAATGCGGGAGCGATAATGACGACAATGCCACGCGCATGAAGTGCACCATCGCAGCTAATGCACGGGTCTGAACTGGCGTGCAGTGTTCTCGTCGCACTGCGTGTACTTATGGGACTATCAGCGATAACTCCTATTATTTTATTGGTGGAAAGTCTGTAGGAACGTTCAGTGCAGGGCCCTTGCTTAGTTGTGTACGCATCTGATGCGAATATTTTGAACTACAGCGCTTTGATAAAACGGTTTATTGACGTGAGTACTATGAAATGGTGTTTATAACGTGCGTGACATTTTGAAAGTACTCAGCAGCCCTCGTCTGAAGTTTGTGTTCTTTTTGTAGGTCAGTNTGTTTATAACGTGCGTGACATTTTGAAAGTACTCAGCAGCCCTCGTCTGAAGTTTGTGTTCTTTTTGTAGGTCAGTTAATTGGACGGGCGTCTAATAGTTTCGTGGAGAAACATGTACTTCAGACACTCTGCCACGCAGTTCAAGCGACGGGNTGTTTATAACGTGCGTGACATTTTGAAAGTACTCAGCAGCCCTCGTCTGAAGTTTGTGTTCTTTTTGTAGGTCAGTAAATTGGACGGGCGTCTAATAGTTTCGTGGAGAAACATGTACTTCAGACACTCTGCCACGTAGTTCAAGCGACGGGNAAATTGGACGGGCGTCTAATAGTTTCGTGGAGAAACATGTACTTCAGACACTCTGCCACGCAGTTCAAGCGACGGGCTAGGCGGGGGCCTTAAGAGCGACGCTAAGGTGAATTTTCCACCCGAAAAGTTGACCCAACTTCAACATAACCTTAAAGTGACGTAGTTATGGCCGATCATATTGAAAGAACAATGGTTTTATCTTTCCAACGGGATTGCATCAGGCGTGTAAGTAAACATTTTCTTTAGAGTGTATTTGAACGATTTGCAAATGAACGATTTGAGAAACTGTCGAATTAAAGAAAATATTTAGATGACATTTGATGTCAATTTATGTGAGATGTGACTTTTTTACCATGCAGAGGGAAATGTTTTAAAAATACTAAACTAACTACTAATATGCACATTTACTGGCAAATATACACATGGAAAAACAAGTGTTTGTGCTNTTTAAAAATACTAAACTAACTACTAATATGCACATTTACTGGCAAATATACACATGGAAAAACAAGTGTTTGTGCTGAATCCCAGTTAAAGCATATCAGGCACTACAAAAATACGATTTGTCAAAGACGAAACTTTCTTAACTCCAGTGTGAACACCGGTAGAATTTTATAAACAAAAACTGAGACAGAGTTAACGGAAAGGTAACATAACGAATCGGCGTTGAAGCTGAATTCACAATTGAACACTTAAATGTTAAATGAAGAATTATGACACACACAGAATAACTCAGTTAGTGTAGTTTAAATTGTTGGTTCACGGTAGAAATCAGCAGAACACATGCGTAGATCAATTTTAATGAAGCTTTAAAAAAATATTTTCGTGTGTTAATGAAAGGTTGTGTAGCTGTGATCAATCAGAGCAGAGCAGTCGGTGTTGTTAGCAGAAGCAGGTATTTGCAGTAAAGTAAGCATCAAAACTTTTAAGAAGCATGTCTATGTGNTTTAAAAATACTAAACTAACTACTAATATGCACATTTACTGGCAAATATACACATGGAAAAACAAGTGTTTGTGCTTAATCCCAGTTAAAGCATATCAGGCACTACAAAAATACGACTTGTCAAAGACGAAACTTACTTAACTCCAGTGAACACCGGCTGTGATCAATCAGAGCAGAACAGTCGGTGTTGTTAGCAGAAGCAGGTATTTGCAGTAAAGTAAGCATCAAAACTTTTAAGAAGCATGTCTATGTGCNCAGTCGGTGTTGTTAGCAGAAGCAGGTATTTGCAGTAAAGTAAGCATCAAAACTTTTAAGAAGCATGTCTATGTGCATACGTGCATGCATATGATTATATCTGGGACATTAGTTTAAATTAATGCTTATGTGCCAGTAAATGCCAGCTTTGAAGGACGTTGTGCAATATGTCATTGCGTCACACGAGGTTACGTTAGGAATTGTTATCAATTAAAAGTAAACCGGACAGGCTTGTCTCATGTTTATTGGCTGAACTTACGAATTGTCATGTGAATTGTAGGGTGGAGTGGGGAGATTTGGGCGGCTCTTAACATCGTTGTCTTGAGAGCCGATGATGGTGAAGTGAAGTGAGTATGGAGCAGCGCTGCAATNTTTGGGCGGCTCTTAACATCGTTGTCTTGAGAGCCGATGATGGTGAAGTGAAGTGAGTATGGAGCAGCGCTGCAATCAAAGGGCGGGGGAAACGGGAGATCCCCGAGGAAACCCGCCGACCAGCGGAATCTTCCGTCACGATTCCCACATGCAAAAATACAGGGTGGGATCCCGCCGGGAATCAAACCCTGGTTAGCCCAGGTGGGAGGCGAGTGGTCTAANTTTGGGCGGCTCTTAACATCGTTGTCTTGAGAGCCGATGATGGTGAAGTGAAGTGAGTATGGAGCAGCGCTGCAATTAAAGGGCGGGGGAAACGGGAGATCCCCGAGGAAACCCGCCGACCAGCGGAATCTTCCGTCACGATTCCCACATGCAAAAATACCGGGTGGGATCCCGCCGGGAATCAAACCCTGGTTAGCCCAGGTGGGAGGCGAGTGGTCTAACCACATCATCCCCGCGGCCCCATGCGAATTGTGAATCGTAATTCCAAATAACGTAGTTCCGTGTGCAAGAACTGCGGTTACTGCACACTATTCTTGATTCGTAATGTGTTAGTTATAAACCCAGCATGAGCCACCAATGCTCCGCATGGTCGGCGTAGCTACCGAGATACCTCGGCATGCCGTCACGTGCTGTGTATGTCGAAACTCTCTCAGCAGGAGTGCAATGTATCAGACAACTAGGCGAAATACCGACATCTGGTATGTGGATCAGAGAGGCGTGTGGGATCTCATTAGAAAAAATTATAAAAAAACAGGAATACAATTTTTTAAATTCTAAACGTCGCCATATTCAAACACGTAAGCACATATTGCAAATGAACAAACGTAACCCGAGAAATCAGCAATGGATCTACAAACGGAAGTAAAACAACCACACACACACGGGTGGGGGGGGGGATGTTCTGTTTGTCCAGGTGTAGGTGTACGTGTTCTAGTCGTGGCATGGGGAAAGGGCACCGTCAAATCACAATTTTAGGAAACAACAGTTAATTAATCACATAAAATCGGTGTTTTATTAAATAATTAAGATTTTATATAAATTCAGTTTTAAAAATTTGAAGCACTATTTTATGTTAAAGGGGCTTTTCTCGGAGAGGAAGAGAGGGTGGTGGGCATGCCCCCCTCCCTCGGGCTCTACATCAAACCTTATTTCTATACTGATAAGATTTTGTCCAATGTGCTTGCGGTAGACATGAAGGTAAGTGGGAAAATGTTACTAGTGAATATAGCAGTTTTAATTAGTTTTAATTCTGGCTTGATAATATAAGAGAACGGTAGAGAGAGGAAACAGTTTAGTGGAAAACAATTATCAATTTCTAGCCGCTTTATTGCAAGTCCGTTTACTTACAGCTTGTATACGTGTAACTTTTGTCGCTTTCTGATTTGAACTCAGAAATGTCCGGAAGGAGCAGCTGTAAGTATTTAATTGATCTCATGAAGACAGAAACTTGCTGATTATGGAATGTTTAATATTATGAAATATTTTCATTCTCAAGATTTTTATCTCATCCTCAGAAGGCACTTTTTTCTCCAAGAAAGGTAAAACTTGTAATATATGATGAGGAGCCCCAGAGCTCACAGTTTCCCCCGGCGTGATGCGTGCCCTAGTCCCGGTGGGCCCTTCCCGGATTGTCTCATGACTGAAAACACAGTGGACGTTGCTGGTGGCTGGTGAGATTTCTCGTTCAACTTCCCTCTCCTCCGCCCTTGCATTACACCCTTTCTCCAACAGAGGTTCCTATTCATTCCCCTCGGGGCCACGGTGGTGTAGGGGTCAGACTTCTCGCTTCCCACCAAGGCAAACCTGGATCGATTCCCGGCGGGGTCGCTCCAGGATTTTCGTAGTGTGAATCGTCCCGTAAGATTCCGATGGTCGGTGGGTTTTCTCAGTGATATCTCGTTTCCCGTGTCCTTGCATTTATGCGCCGCTCCATGTTAACCTCGCTTCACCCTCAACGGCTCTCAAGACCTCTATGATAAGAGCCCCCCAAACCTCTCCAATTCACGTATCTCTCTTATCAGTAGACGCGTGACGTCACAGGCAGTGTGACATGGATTACACAAGACCCTAGGGCGGCCACAGCGGCGACGGAATGCATTGGTGGGGGGAAACGTAGAACCACGAGAATACTCACCAACCAATGGTGACGTCAGTCATGTTTCGCACATATGAGTATCCAAGTTTGTGACTACGCGGAGAATGGAACCCTGGCTCTCTGGGAAAAAGATACCTGCGCTACGAGAGGCTACCGTAACCCACATCTCCGCTCGGCGAGATACTTGCTGGAGTTCTGATATGAAATAGAATGGACGACCTTGCCGTCTCTTGCCTTGACCAGACGTGTAAGACTGACGATGAGGAAAGGTGTCAGGGGATTCGCCCGCTCTCAGATCGGTGTCCCCCAGTCCTGGGTAACCACAGGTCTTCAACGTCCAGTGTAGGCCAGAGTTCTCGTCTGAGTTCAAACAGTCTCCAAGTTAGACAATGATGTGAATGCAGGACGCGGTGTGGGGAACGCGACTTGCTGTAGGAAATGCTCTTGTGGTGCAGTGGCGTGGGCCGCCGTGGTGTTAATCCGTGGTCTACATCTGACTGGCGTACACGGGACTGGAGGTCGGTGGAACCAAGAAGGCGCACTCTTACCAACGTTAGCATCAACTGCAGCTGCAAACCCCAACTTATCCTAGGACCCCAAAAACAAAAAATATTTTCGAAGAATCACATTAATTAAAAATTTATGTAGAGTTTTTGGTTGGAAAAAAGGAGATTGATCGCCATCGGCATCATCGTCAACATCGTCATCATTGTGATGATGTCATAGTCATCATCATGAGGCGGCTATGCTGGACCATGTCGCCCACCTCACAGCGACACGAGGGCCAACCACAGCAGCCTTCACAAGCAGGCTGCAGACCGACGACTGCGGCATGACCAGCGGAGTGCGGTGTTGCAGCCATAACACGGGCAACACTTGGCAACAACGCCGGCAAGAGGCACAGGCCGCCGCAAGCCAAATCAATGAGGCGGGCGGTTGGCGGGAGGGGGAGGGGGTGGGGACCGAGAATTTGCGGCAGGTGAGAATGGCAGTTCATTAAACAAGTTCATCAGCTGCGGAAGAAAGAGGATAAGAAGGGGAGGCTGTCGAAGACGCCGGCAACAACAGTGGCAGAGGCGGGGAGTCACGGTGGATGCACGCTCTTTACTGCGGGGTATCAGAGTTATAGGCACTCGCGCGGACGGCTGAGGGAGGCAATCCCGCGCTACTACGCTGAAGAAGCCGATATTAAACCCGCAGCAGCCGCCGTATTACTCACGCTAAGGCATCTTCTCACGCTAATTAGTTCCAGGCCTGCAACTGGCGCGCGTTACCAAGCAGACCACAGCGTCTACAGCACGGCCATTTCCTGCTGTTAACATGACTATTGGACAGCTGCAAGCAATACATATCTACTTGAAACTCGATTCGTTGGTCGCACTGGCCCATGAATCAATTCACAAGGCGCTTGCAAGTAATTAACTTACGGCGTTGCGTACTACTTGCGGGGGAATATTTTTTTCACCTACTGTTTCGTAGAAATAACACACTGAAAGACATAACCTCTTCTTAAAAATAATTGCCTCAGTCACGTGCACCCTAATTCTGATATTCACCATTATGAGTTTACGGCGCGAGAAGGAACATTTTATCTTTATAAGCAAACTTTGCATACATATTACGCAATACTCGTGAACATATCAGTGCGAGGCCTTTTCTGGCACTGCATAAAATATTACTCAGGTAATAATAAGTTTTTATTTATAGTTTATGGATATTTTGATACATCCATTGTTTTCTTGCTCCAGTGTTACACTATGTTTACATTATCTGTAATATTCTTAGAGCTCCTTGTAACTGCAGTTCATAGAAAGTTATACAAATATTCTAACACCCCGCGGGAGGTTATGAAGTGAGGAATAAGAGTAATCGTATATGCTATGAAAAAAAAACTTAAAATATTCCTCCGTAATAAAAAAAAGAACGCGATATGCCAACACATTTCACATTTCAAAGTGTTATTACTTCTTCTGTGCATAGTTTGACGAAGTTACAAATGCAGATGTTACATAGAATGTACATGTAAAAAAGACAGCGCCACCTGGACCCAAATATCACAGGTGGTGCTGTGGATTTGTTCCCGGGTCAAAAGCTGTTACACTTGTCATGGTCCTGTCAATAAAGTAGAACGATTATCCACAAGAATAAAAATATTTCTGCAGAGCTCTATTAATTCTGAAGCCACGCATTAAAACTTCTAAACTACATTCTTAGATTTTTTTCAAATATATCCCTTGTTGCATAAAGAAGGCAAACACGGCGCATAAACACAATTACTTTAATTAATGAAAATGCGGATTTTGTGCAAATGAATGCATATTGACGAAACATTCTAGTCAGTAGTTGCTAGCAGGTTATCCTGCCCAGTCACAAGGTCGCATTGATATAAGCACGCGTAACCAATCAGCTTTATCATATTTTAAGAAATAACTGCAACAAAACACTTCTTTTATAACACGTATATTATTATTTTCTTGTTTTCACATTAAAATTAATTTACATTTTGAAATACCTTTTTACTCATTGCCTCTACTAAACATTCACGTAAAAGTGTTTAAGTAAGTGCTACGATTAACATTTCGAAATTACATTTAGATCTTATGCAGCAAGTTATATTTATTTATATTATTTTGTAACAGAAGTTTGTTTCCAACACATTAGAAACTTACGGATGAAAATATCCCTATAGTAGCACGTTTTCGAAATCAAGTACCACAGGTATAGAAAAATATTCAATTCAAAAAATGTCGGAAGCTAATTGCCCCAGTAAACTGCTTATTCATTAAAGAGTAATTTCTTCTTGAATAAAAAATAAATTACCAACTTCTGCGTTTCAACAGTTTTTTTATTTCATTCCAATTCACAGCAGTTTCGTTTCAGGGAAGGAAAATAGCCAGAGTGGAAGTGAAAGGGGACGAGAGTTTTATAATTAAGTGGTTTGCCAATTACTGGAGAGGTCAAATATTGAAATTACCAGCGCCGACAATGTTGCCAGGCCTTCTGGCTTGAGCTCTCTTTTGAAGGGGGGAAATGGCGCACTAGCCACGGGCTAACTACGCGCCAGGGGGGAGCCGAGGGGTGTAGTGATGTGATTACTGGTCATGCCACCCCCTAGCCACCTCTGGAGGGAGGGGTGGTATCGCCAGCTAGGCGAGGGTGAGCGAGCTGCCGGCAAAACAATCCGGAAATAAAAAAGAGAGCTCGCACAAGAACTGCGGCTAGCGGGGGACATTACGCCACCGAGAGTAAGTCCGCAACGAGCGAGCCACGGGGTTTACAAGAGGTGAGCGGTCAACTGGGTCAAGTTCTTTCAAACTCTCGGTGTAGTCATTTTTACATTAATGGCAAGTTTAGGTTCTGAATTACATAACAGGTTTCGAAAAAGTGAAAACTAAGGAAAATAATAATACTAGCTACAAATACCGGTCAAAGAGTTGGTAGTCAATTGAAAAGATGGAATGGGTGTATTTGTGGCCATGACGTGACCAAATATCTCAGAGAGGTGTGCGCTTCCATTTAAATTCAAAGTTACGTTGGAAGTCATAGACAAGATGTAACACTGCAAGATTTTAACAAAAATATAATTAGTAGTCGTGACCTCGATCGCCTAGAACTTGTGGTGGTATCTTACCTAGAATACGTATTCGTCACCTGGCAGTGGTTTTAAATTATAATTTGCCGAATTTTCTGAAGTTAAAAAGGATAAAATGGAAGTCGAGTAATAAAAGAATCTCTATTTCGAAAAAAATGTAATTAAAAAAAGTTTTATAGCTTATAGAAATCACAGTAGAAGACTTTGAAACTAGATTTTCCTTCCCTACATAATATAAAGCCACTGAGTCACTGTTTTCTGTACTATACACTGTAAAAAGTGCGAATCAATGAATCATGAGATGGCTGATCTTCACTTTGTAAGCGGCGCAGCTCATGGCATTACGAGACTAGTTCAAGTGTTACATTCACAATATGTTTATATTTCACAAAGCTAAAGAATGAGTGATTGCTAGTAAACATATGTTAGTAGCGGAATGTTCGTGGTGGCCGTATAACCACACGCGGAACTAAGAGACAAGTATATTCCATGACGCGTATCTTCGCGGAGGAAGGCCTACGGCAGTGATTGCGGGGAGCCTAGGGTACTTTGAAGACGTCTTGAAACTCTGCGATTTTATAACACGAATTATTGAACGCCTGTGCTGACTCAAGTGAACCATCGTNTGCTAGTAAACATATGTTAGTAGCGGAATGTTCGTGGTGGCCGTATAACCACACGCGGAACTAAGAGACAAGTATACTCCATGACGCGTATCTTCGCGGAGGAAGGCCTACGGCAGTGATTGCGGGGAGCCTAGGGTACTCTGAAGACGTCTTGAAACTCTGCGATTTTATAACACGAATTATTGAACGCCTGTGCTGACTCAAGTGAACCATCGTNTTGAAGACGTCTTGAAACTCTGCGATTTTATAACACGAATTATTGAACGCCTGTGCTGACTCAAGTGAACCATCGTCATCTTTGGCTAGATCAGCTCGTTGATTTATCACACTTCCGGACTGTAGACATGTGTGTGGGTAGGCAGGTAGGGCTGAACTACTCGTCGACGGCGAGGTCGTTAGAGCCGGGGCAAACTGTGCAGAGAAGGAGGAACGGCGAAGGAATAGGCCATGGCATGCAGTGAGTTTTTGAAACAATAGGGAAACGAAATCAGGATGGACGAACTGGGGATCGAACTCGGGTCCTCTCGAATGCGAGTCCAGTGGTTAACCACTAAGCCACCTCACCCAGTTTTCGGGCTGTAAGTTGCCCAGTGAGCAGACCCCGAGTTTCTTTTAACACGTGGACGCACGTAAATTAGTCTGAACTCCCGTGTTTACTGCAACTAGTTATGAAACTTTGGTCTCGGCACTGGTAGACAAGAGAAAAATGGAATTTCACGTAGCATAACCAGTAAAGCATGTGACCTGCAGTTTGACACTCGCCGGACGTCAATGCCGCGTCGCCTCAGGTCACTCTAGTCATCATTTTCTTACTGGAGAACGAAAGCATGCTTATCAATAAGAGTGTTCCACCCACTTCCACCAAGGGGTGCGTTTAGGGATGATTTTCAAGTTCAGGAATTTTCGCCGTAAACATACAGTAACAGTTTAGGAAGAGAGGGAGAGAGAGAGCGATGGGTGGCTCTTAACTACGAGGTCTTGCGAGCCGATGTGGGTGAAATGTGGTGAGAATGGAGCGGCAAGGGCGTCGGAAACGGGAGACCCCGAGAAAACTCGACGAGCAGTGGCATCGTCCTGCACGACTTCCGCTTGAGAAAATCCAGGAGCGGTACCTGGACAGAGAGGACTATGAAGACGTTGGCGGGAGGAGACGAATGTTTTCAGCGAGGCGAGTAGCGGCGCAGTTTTGCCAGCACACGCCGCCGGCCCAGCGGTAATGTCGCTTATTGATTATCAATTTAGTGCTTACTCAGTCCCTTGTGCCCTTCCTTCATCCCTCCCCGTCTTGCTCCCTTGTTCCGCCTTCTTATTGTACCCGCATCCCCCAGGCTTCCTACACGGAAACTTGCTTGGTGCGCGCCTCCTATCTTTTAATAGTCTTGCACTTTAAACCGTGGCTCCCGAACACCAGCGATTAGACGTTTTAAATTAAGATAACCCATTCCGGTATTCCCAACTCCACCTCCAACCCCCTTCCTCATCCCTCTCCGTCGCTGCAAATATTGGAAATTAGATATAGGCGGCGGCGAGATCGATAAGGGAAACGGAAGGTTTGAGTTGAGGGGGTTAGAGGAGGGGTTAAGTTTGCACGTCGGGTTCTTGATGTCAGATTTCGGGAAATTAAAATATCCGAATCCGATTGCGCGCGGCGCCTGGCGGGAGGCAGCGAGAGTTGTAGGAGCGGGGTGGTGGCGGTGGATTGTGCGCGAGATGCGACCTCGGTACCGGAAGTGTAGAACGAGGGCAGTGCGGCACTGAGGTGACGAGCAAGAGTCGCACTTCCGCCAAACTCCATTTCCACCGCTGTGAGTCCTCTCGCTCCTCGCCAGATCACGTGTGTGTGTGTGCGTGTGTGTGTGTTTTGCATATCGTAATCAGCAGTACGTTTCTTTCCATCACCGAATATATATATATATATATATATATGTATATAGTTACGGTGTTTTTACTCTCACACATGTTGGAGTAATATTTGATAGCATTGTGAGACAGTATTACTGTTCTGTTGGCAATAGGGAGTCAGTTTGGGAGGTGACCAGGGCTAGGTTGCACTCCTCGTTGGGAGTGGAGCAAGTTCTACGACTGTTGTAGCTACATAAATGTTTGATCAACAAAAGTTTTTGGCTTTTGGGAAGTACAGTGTTAACCAATAATGTGTGGCATCAAATATGTTGGAAAGAAGATAGTATATTAATTTCGTTTTTGCATAATCATTTGAAGCTAGATAACAAATTACATCATCATTAGTGCATTTTTGTATAAATTGCAGTGTCTGGCTCAGCCATTACGGACAAACATTTATGTCAATAGAAAACGTATGTACCAGACCCGTGGAGTTTTGTACCAGATGTCCTGGTCATACCATATTAACTAGCCGTGGTGATATTAATTACTCTTTGGAACATTAACTCAATATATTTTAACGATCAAGAAATTACATGTAATTCTATAACCCCTACAATAAAGTAATAAAAAAGAAATAAAATTACTGTATTTATATTGGCAGCCACAAAACGTATTGTTGGTATTAATTTCGCCAAATACGTTTTGTGGTAAACATGACATTAACTAGTTGCCAGTACTAAACTTCTGTGGTGTCTAAACAATTATTTTGTAATGACTGCAAATATATGTGGCAAAGTGACTTTCCTACAAAATGTTATTTNCTGTGGTGTCTAAACAATTATTTTGTAATGACTGCAAATATATGTGGCAAAGTGACTTTCCTACAAAATGTTATTTCTCCGTGCCAAGAATAAAAAAATTGGCAATTTCAAACTGGTTGCGAACAAATGTGCTACGTTAACAGGTGTGAAGCAAGGCTGGCAGAAAATTTAACCAACGGCGAACTCGAGGCTTGACATGTTAAAACAGTCAAATATGAACTATATTTTATACCTCTACGTCCAAGGTTGGTACAACATTAAAACCATAGCTACATAATAACTTTTGGAATCAAAAAAATCCTTCTATAAAAACTTTGAAGATTTTTAACGTGCTAAAATAAGTTTGTATATAATAAAAGTAACAAATTGCAGAAATCTGTATCATGGTCATTAGGGCCCGTATTTTAAGGGTAGTGCCTGGCTGGTGTATTTAGCGTGTGCAAGGCTTAAGAACCCTATAAGGGCGACACATACACGCGCATCATAGCCAGGCACGTCAATATAGCACCTACAAAACATACATATCTTGTGTGCTTTTAAATAGAGAACCTTAAATTTCTTGGTGTAGTATACTAGTGTGCTGCACGTGTATAACGATTCAATCATGTTGTGTAATTATGTTTTCGTTCTACAGGATAATTCTGAAATGCTAATTCTCTACTCGGTCACTTTTTAAAACTCACATTTAAAACATATAAAGGTAAGGGAAACAAATTTTCAGAACCAAGGCATGAGGGACTGATACAATGTCCAGTAACATTGTATTTGTTCCTATTGCAGGTTGCAAAGTTTGCCTCTTATTGAAAGTTTTTTAAATNATACAATGTCCAGTAACATTGTATTTGTTCCTATTGCAGGTTGCAAAGTTTGCCTCTTATTGAAAGTTTTTTAAATTTTCCTCGCAATTATTTAACACTCATATTCATTAACAAACTGCTTTAAACGTTCAACTATACTCTTAAATAAAATTATGAACGATCTTATTTGATACTCATCGTTAAGAGAGCCACAAATATATATATTGTATATTTTACTTTTGCCATATTTGCATTTATTAAGAAAGTCGTTATACATAATCCTTTTATCCTTTATAAGATGTGAAACATTTTAATTTGCTTTTGTAAATTCAAGTTACCGAGTTATATATTTAGATACTATTTATTTACTTCAATTTGGGAATCGATGGGGAACGGTTGGCTTTAATTTAACATAATATCAATAAATATAATACCTTTCAATGTTTCAACGTGGTATTCACACCCGAAACCTCGCACTTTAAACGTAACACCTTATCGACCTCGGCTGTTAACATAACAGTTGGCTGGTGAGTATTCTCGGGTTATACGTTTCCCCACCAAAGCATTCCGTCACCGCTGTGGCCGCCCTAGGGTGTTGTGTGTTCCATGTTACACTGCCTGTGACGTCACGCGCCTACATATAAGAGAGGAAGGGGATACATGGGGTGGAGAGTTTTGAGCGGCTCTTAACACAGATGTCTTTAGATCCGATGAGGTTGAAGCGCGGTGAGTTCGGAGCAGCGCAGGAATGCAAGGGCAGGGTAAATAGGACGTACCCGAGAAAACTCACAGATCATCGGCATCGTCCAGCCCGATTCACACTTACGAAAATCCTGCAGCGACCCCGCCGGGAATCGAACCCGGATTGTCGCATGAGTGAAAAAACAGCGGCCGTTGCTGGCGACTGGTGAGTTTTCTCGTGGAACTTCCTTCTCCTCTGCCCTTGAATTCCACCCTTGCTCCAACTGAGATTCCCAGTTATCTCCCACGGAGGTGCAGTGGTCAGACTACTCGCCTCCCACCTTTATGAAAATCCCGAATTCGCGAAATTTTCTCTCTCTTCTGCTACGTGACAGGACATATTTGAAACTCCCCTGTGTTAATGTTACTTTTCTGTTGCACCTACACTTTAAAGGAAAACTGCTCCATATAAGTGGATCTAACTGCAGATCTGTTGATACCGCTCCACGTCAATCAGGAAAACTCCACTGATCATTTTAGTTGCTGGCATTCACCGACTGAACAGCGCTTTCTAATGATTACTGGCTTGCCAGTCAGATCTCAGTGTAGTTCACTGAATTGCCAGTAGATAAAACCTACTTTACTGAAGATTCAGCAAAATAATTTTTCTGATTGAAATCATTGATTCATCTTCATAGTGTATATTTATCTGGCATGTCTGAAACAACACTGTAAGGGGGGGGGGATAGATAGATATATAGATAGATAGATAGAGAGAGAGAGAGAGAGCTAGTTTTTCATGTAGCAGATCATGATGCTGATGGGGAAATACTCGTCCTACTTGTGCTGTAAATACTAGGAATCTGGGAAAGGAGAAAACTACATAATCTGAAGCTGACGATATAAACCTGAATAATAACACTGATGGGAATACGACAGCCAGGAATGACCCCATGAGTGATGGAGCTCCTAAAGAATTACAAGGATTGGATCTCATTATACCAGTGATCAGCCCAACAGTCTGATAGGAACGTCAAGAACTGATTTTTTCCGGCAGTGGCAGCAGCCTGCCTGGGGCAATGGAACCTGCTCTGTCCAGCAGTAAGAAGACTGGGTGAGAGAGAGAGAGAGAGAGAGAGAGAGAAAGAGTTGTTGTGGCAGAAGACACACCTTCAAATATGGAGAGTCAGAGTACCGTGACGTCACAGGTTACCATGCTGGAGTAGAAGACAGTGAGCACGATGCTCCCTTCTCCTGAAGCAGCGTGGTCACATCAAGTCTGCCACATGTTGCGATAAGAAAGTGTCTCCTAGCGCAGTCATTAGGAGGACGGCAGGTCCAGCTGACACGACACCGCGCATGAAATCAGGTACCACGAGGCCCATAATCACACTGACAGCTGCCATGTTCTTTACGCAGAGTCGTTGTGAAGCTCTTGGTGAACACTGTTTTGTTGAAGTGTGAGCGAGAAAATTGTGCTGAGCCGTCGCACATCCTGGAGAACTCTAAGCCGGTAATCAATCTGCGATAAAAGAGCAGTTAAATGACGACAACCCACTGATTGGCAGTTTATTTCGGTGGTCGTATAAGCCAAGAGGTCACACTGAAGTGGAAATACTTCGCGCAGGTGATGACTTTATTATAACCATCCAAAAGACTCAACTGGCGTGTATTGAGGTGTCACGTGGTTCAGAGAGCTAAGGGGGTGGAGTCATGGCCGATGGAAGACTAATACGAAGGTGAAAATCCCTGTGGTGTCAGGGAAATGCCTTTTCATAATATATGACATGTGGAAAAGGTCATATGTTGGGTCATACATAACCTCTCACTGACAAGGCTGCCCTATGGCTCTACGCATCTTTCCTAGTATCTAAAATGAAGTGATCGCCCAGTGGGCGGTCATCATGCGCCTGTATCTACCAAAAAGAAGCATCTTCCTGCGGCGACTTGGGCCGACCGAGCCGACCTCCCGTGGCGCAGTCGGTTGGTACGCCGTCGGTCTGGGGTGCGGGATGTTCTGCGTTCGAATCCCAGGTAAGGCATGGGTGTTAGTTTAAGTTAGGTCATAAGTTAGTTTTGTAAGCCGTCCCTTGACATGCCTTCAGGCATAACACAGGGGAACGTTAATAAGCCCTCTACAATACTACAATACAATAGGGCCGACCGAAGATACGAGGCCCGACCACTGAGTGGGGTGACGAACCACAGATAACTCGGGCTTGCATTTCAAAGTGATGGAATTCAACGGTCGAAGTAGCCGACACTCCGCTGTAAAACCACACGAGTTTCATGGAAATGAAATTAGCACTGCGGAACGGGCTGCTGGTCTTACCAGAGGTTCTCTCTGGTGACAGCTTGATGGAGGTGGGTTCTAGTTCAGAACTCCGCTCTCTCGAGGACATCTGGAGATAACGCACTTTACTAATGGTAAGTCGACACAGCTAAGGGCGACACAGTTTCCGCACTGACCTGAGACAGTGCGCGCCCAAGTTGCGCACTAGCCATTCTTCGTGTTCAACATTGACCTACTTTTCTGAAAATACGATTACCATAAACGACACGGATAGGATATAAAGCTAGAACACTGTTTATATAAACAAATGATTAAGATTTTTTAGTGCTTCCTTTGACAAACTGTTATGCAATTTTCATAAATTTAAATCTTTAAAAGCATTTTATTCTTATAATAAGGGGTTTATTTGTAAACTAATGATACAAACAACCACGTTCGTCACTGAATACCACGTGACTTTGACAGTTTTATTTGTATGGGGTAGGTCAATGTTTAGTACATGCGGAGAATACGGTATTCCATATACTTCATCTTTAGTTTATGGTCCTCAGCACACAGCATTAGTGAGGGCGGCACTTCGGCCGGACCATGGATGTTTCTAAGAGATGAGAAACCCATTACTATACTGTAGGGCAACGAAGGTGCACGACTGCTTCACACTGAGGCAATGTTCTCTGGTATGTTCGAAGGTCGTGTACTGTTCTGACAGAGTGTAATTCAACCCCTGGCACATGTGGATAGTAATGTACTGAAGGTCACAGTCGGTAGCCTCTGCAGTTTTCTTTTAAGCAGCATGGTCTTGATTATTTTTCAATAAGGAACTTCAATTTAACTTGCAGTGACCATATCCGTATCTTTTCCATTATCTCTGCTGCTTTTTCCTCTAGTTGTCTTCCTGCTTCTTTTGTGATCATGAACAGTCCATCATCTGCATAGCTAAAGGCTTCACACCAGGGCGGAAGACCCAGGTCTAAAAAACCATAAAATAGTATGTACCATAGGATCGATCCAGGAATTGACCCCTGGCTCTCAAGACCTCGATGTTAAGAGCCACCTATAACTCTTCACACTTCACCGACCCCTGGGAACATCCCTTTGTCAGTTACTCTGTGTACTGTTTTGCCAGTGTTTGTGCTCTGTCTGTCTGCAAAGAAGTCCAAGATCATCCTGTAGTTTTTGCTGCACATCCTTTCCTCTTCAGCTGATGCATTTCCACCCATCAGGCATTAACATATGCTTCTTATGTTAGATGTCTGGAAATACACCATGCACATACTGTACAGTGGACCTATTAATATAATGCATACAGGTCCAATTACTTTATTATATCCATATTGTTGTTAATGGAGCATTCATTCTGTTTTAAAGCCATTATTCAACACCTGTTTATCATTTCATCATAGATTTTACCTAGCACTAAAAGCAATATTAGTGGTCTGTATGATCTTGCATCTTCTGGAACTTAACATACATCCATATACAATATTCACAGACTTACTTATTTCCAGGGGGCAGTAGAAACACCGGTTCGGAGACAATCGTTTTATAGCTTAAGCAAGTCATTCTTGATGCTGGAGTATCTCCTTTTGGTTATTTCAGCTCCCAGACCAACATAGTCTGGCATTTTCCCATTCTTGAGCGGGTAAACTACTTCTGTCAATTTTTTCTGATCAAAGTCAGATTTATCCACAAAATTCCTGGGATTTATTGCATAGCCTGTCTCTTAATAGTGTGCTCCTTCCCCTCTCCTTCTTACAAGTCAATGGACAGGAGCATGCAAAGCAGAAATTCCATTCACTTGCGGAGGTCAGTAACAGTTTCCCCATTTACCTTAATACTTAGTGAAAATTTTCTAAAATGTCATTTGCTAAATAATTGCGAGACTCCATATATTTTTACACGCTTGCTATGTGACATAATAAATATATCAAACAATATTGTAAATACCGATGTATATATGCCGGTTGTCTTGAAAACTGGCGTTTATTCTTAAAAATGCATACGGATATAAATTTTTGTATACTTTTTTTAACGAAAAATTTGTCCATATTTCGTATAAACGTTTACAGTATACATTTTTTATTTAAACTCAAAGAATTAGCATAATTGTTTGTTAAAGTCGCAGGGTNCGTATAAACGTTTACAGTATACATTTTTTATTTAAACTCAAAGAATTAGCATAATTGTTTGTTAAAGTCGCAGGGTGTATAAATATTGTTTCATTTGGCACAACTGTATTTATGGCATTGGGCAAAAACCAATAATCTTTTAAATATTGTTAAGGTTAAAGCTGTTTCTCATGGCGTTTGAGAACGGCGTTACTGTGATTTATGGCGATAGCTGATCTGGTGAAGATCGGGGGATCTGCACTTGTGTTCAAAGAGCTTAAATGTCGAATGTCCGAGGTTACTAAACGTAAACGAAAGCTACAAACGCAGACATTTGCAGATACTCAGGGAACAGTTGGGCCTGGCTGGCACAGTTTGGTTGCGGCAGTTCAACTTCTGACGTCAATAACCTCGCCCAGGCTACAGGGGAAAGCCAACAGGAAGTGAGCATATCAGAAAAGGTGGGTGTGAACGCGAAGTGCGACGTGTGCTGGACATCGAGGAGAATGGCAGTGACGTCACTTGGAGACGGTCTCCTCAGGACCACGGTCCAAGAACGGCGATTTGGGGGCAAGTTTCTTCACGCTAGAGTGAGACAGCGAGTCCGGTGACCGCCTTATGGCCTTGCCCTGCCTTAGACCGACAGTCTTACTTTCATTTCTAACTCCTACCCATTAACCCTTCGTGGCACATCACAAATTGTATTTAAATAAGACTGTGTCTTCCTGAATCTTCTTTTGTGATTGTTGTTGAACTCCGTAAGGCGTCCGGCTACCTGCCGCTTGCACTGCGTTGCAGAGAGTTTGCAATATACGTTAATCAAATAATACAGTCACCACTGAAAGTCCTCATAGGTACATGCAGCACAACGAGAAAACTGCACGCCAAGTCAGAGCCTTACGCTTAGTGGCGATGTCGCACTTGAAGTGCTTGGCAGTGTCGGCCTTATAGCTCCCNCACGCCAAGTCAGAGCCTTACGCTTAGTGGCGATGTCGCACTTGAAGTGCTTGGCAGTGTCGGCCTTATAGCTCCCGCTCTACTCGGCCTCAAATGCGGAAAGTAGCTGCAGGAAGGTGAGACCTTAAGGTGACCGCCTAGTTAAAGGAATTNGCTCTACTCGGCCTCAAATGCGGAAAGTAGCTGCAGGAAGGTGAGACCTTAAGGTGACCGCCTAGTTAAAGGAATTTTGCACGTCTGAGGTCTAAATGCTTGGAGCGCTAGGGGTGACCGAGACGTGTGCATCAACTTTATCATCGCCTCTACGCTCAAAGCACTGAACTGCCGTACAGTATATAATGGACCTCTATCAGAGTTTCAGTGGAGAATCTACCATTTTTAGACGTAATAATAAAAATTAACGTTTGACGCAAATTCCTATACCTTTTTTAAGGTTTTTTTACCGGAATGTTCATACCTAAAAACTTCCGTTGAAACACCCGTTTGAGCCATTTTCACTATCACAAAAACGTGCTGCAGAGATAATTGGAGGAACTGAAACACGTATACAGACGCGTAACGTTTCTTAAATGCTATTTTTAAGCAGACTTCACTCAGACACGTTGGACGGTTTTTAAATAAAACGTTTTCTGCTGGAGCTCTGCACACTACGCCCCCNTTGTCCCCCTTAATATCCCGATGGTTCCTCTTCATACAGGTGAGTGCACGTGGGAGTATAACAAGAGCGAGGGCCAGTGAAGAACAGGCGAGTCTCCCAGGCAGGTGCAGAGGCGCCGACAAGACAGATGGACCCAGCGTGACCCGGGCACCATCACTCTTGTGCCGGCCTGNGAAGAACAGGCGAGTCTCCCAGGCAGGTGCAGAGGCGCCGACAAGACAGATGGACCCAGCGTGACCCGGGCACCATCACTCTTGTGCCGGCCTGCCGCTGCTGTCGATGGCATCGCCGCGCGCCAAGACCGAGCACACCCTGGGGGCGCCCCAACACCCTCTGACTCTCTCCCGTGCCACGTCCACCGGGGGTCATCTCGCGAGGCGGAGCCACGGTGGCAAATGGCGGACTGTGGTCCCAGGACAGCCAACTTTACACAAGCAGAACAACGACGTAGAGTTGCCTCTGATATGGGCTGATTGGCATCAGCGTAATGTAAGTACAAGGGCACACAATAATACGTGCACAATAGTCCTGTTTGCGGTTAGTGGTCTTTAATGCTAGATTACATAACCTTACATAANGCACACAATAATACGTGCACAATAGTCCTGTTTGCGGTTAGTGGTCTTTAATGCTAGATTACATAACCTTACATAACATAACTTTACCTTTACGATGAGTGAATCACAGTGTTAAGGGAATACATGGCATGTATCTGAAACGTTATGTCATGGCTG
Source organism: Clitarchus hookeri (assembly GCA_002778355.1). Classification (NCBI taxonomy): domain Eukaryota; kingdom Metazoa; phylum Arthropoda; class Insecta; order Phasmatodea; family Phasmatidae; genus Clitarchus; species Clitarchus hookeri. The sequence goes on along the minus strand of NQII01000235.1, from coordinate 882,486 downwards.
ATAGCAATGTCCTGAAAGCGGCGTATCATGCCACGTCATTGCAGTAGTATGTAATATTGGCCATGATAAAGGCTTGACATCATCAAGTAAGACAATCAGTTCTGCAAGCGAGTTATGTGTTTATATACTGCATGCACTGCNGCACACAATAATACGTGCACAATAGTCCTGTTTGCGGTTAGTGGTCTTTAATGCTAGATTACATAACCTTACATAATATAACTTTACCTTTACGATGAGTGAATCACAGTGTTAAGGGAATACATGGCATGTATCTGAAACGTTATGTCATGGCTGATAGCAATGTCCTGAAAGCGGCGTATCATGCCACGTCATTGCAGTAGTATGCAATATTGGCCATTATAAAGGCTTGACATCATCAAGTAAGACAATCAGTTCTGCAAGCGAGTTATGTGTTTATATACTGCATGCACTGCNTATAAAGGCTTGACATCATCAAGTAAGACAATCAGTTCTGCAAGCGAGTTATGTGTTTATATACTGCATGCACTGCCTGGGCTAACTGCGAAGGCAGGTAGCAAGCAGGACTTCCGAACTGTGTTTCTTTCGTCATGGCCACATGACATCAGAGCAATCACTCACGGACAACCTCGATGTGTAGTGACTTTGTCTGTGAGCGGAACTCTCCACAAACGGAAGTGACACGGCGCCTGCACTGCCTGCACGTCATTGCGTCATCAGCACGCGAGCCCTGATACTTCAGGCTCGTGCACGTCCTTGTGTCGGATTGGCTGCTGCGTGCTGTGAAGTGTTCCCTCTCAGCCGGGTCCTGTTGTTACAGTTTGCATTGGTCGTAGACGCGAGACACTAGATTATCACATACGCGGCGTCTCGCGCCTAGTTCCTATGCAATCTGTCGTACATGCATGATTACGCCACCTTGTTCTCCAGGCGTTGTGCGCCACAACTTTCAACACAATTATTTGATATAAAATACGTTTTCGGATATAAGTGTATAGGGCCTCTGTGTTATTCTTGGTACGAAAAACTATGTCCGGAATGTTGGCACTAAGTTTCCGAACAGCCTGTATAAGTGACACAATTCTATAGCTTGTCTTGAAAGACAGTAATAGCTACAAACGTCGTGGGACTTATTTATTAAGATANGGGGGGGGGGGCTTCTTGGTATTCAATGAAAGCAGTACACCGACACTCGTTTCTCAAGAGCCGACGGCACTTCATTTTGGGACTAGGACTTGAGGCTGCTGCTAATGCAGGTAAGTTTCTAGCCCGTGATAATATTTTCGCTGCTCGGAATTGTTCTTGCACTCTCAGGCATTGGAGCACTGCCCAAGTTCCGTGTTATTTTGTCCGTCCATAAATCCTTGTATGATTCCGAAAACCGCGTGTTTCACCTGTAGAGTTGGCTAGATTAATGACAGTAATGTAGTTCAACTGATGATGCAAAAACTGGCTCGGTTTCCTGCTCTCTAAATGTGAAATGATTGGAATCACGGTAAGCAGTGAAAGTAAGTGACTGTTACGGAGGCTGGAGCTCACTGAGACTATGACGCGCCTGCTGAACTCCCGTCAGTTCCGTAACTATCAGCACTCACACTTGCGAGGACCCTGCTTCGATTTCCAGCGCAGACTAGCAGATTTCGGCTTCTCTATAATTTTTCCGGAATTCACGGTATTAATTAACAATTTGGTAGTGGCTGAACTGAAGTGAGTGGCTCTTATTAAAATGAGTTTAGTTTAGAATGAAGGTCTTGCAGGACCTGTTGTGTACAAGATGACATCACAACTGCTCCTCTAAAAAACACATTGATCACCAAGCGTTCACAAAAATTTTCCGAGAGTGAAAAAAGTAGCGCGTTTAAATGCTCGTCAAATGTGGTTAGTTTAGCAGCACATGAGGGATGAGCAATCACCATTCCTCTAATACAGGATGTCCCAAAATGGTTATCCCGATTTTAAATGATTATGACTTTGTAATAAATATCGCAACAGACACCAGACTTTTGTTCAGGCGATTTGTAATACTTGTCATGTTTGTATGAATGCGTTTCAGGCCACAACTTCGCCACTATGAACGCAGCTACTGCTGAGTAAATAAATGGCGCCAGTGCAGGAAAATGCACAGTGCGCTGTATCTGGCTGATAGGAAATCGCCAACTAAAGTGCAATGACATTTATAAAGTAAGTATGGATAATTATTTTGGGATATTCTGTATACCAGAACGGTGTGAGTTCGACCCCCTACTGATACAAGAATGATCACTCTTGCGTTTCGGCTGTTTAGGTCGGCATAGTTAGAGTTAATAATAAATATTAAGGGTAAATGTTTTACAAATTAAGCGGGTGGCGTCACAGCAATGCAAGTTGTTGATTTTATGACCCTTTGCAATCCGAATGAAAATCATATGTTTTAAGTCGAAATCCACAGGCGGAATAAAAAAAGCCACATTAAATTTAATTAAAAGCGGAATGTACTCGACGGAGAAAAAACGCAATATTTTAACACTCTGTTTTTAGCGACTTCGCGTGCGACAAATTCGGGTCGGATGCCAGCGAACTCCTAGCGATGCAGCGCAACTAAATAAATCAGGGCATTTTGAGAAACAGCACAAGAAGCGATATATAAGATTTAGAGGCCTGCGTTTCCGGAGATATATGAGCCATTACATTAATTGTTTTCCTTTATCTCGTAGTGAGGGAGGGGACGG
>NQII01000235.1:834373-870428 GCA_002778355.1 Clitarchus hookeri | reverse complement strand
GTCTGTCGTCCTGATCGCTTGCCATTACACACGCCTACAAAGTATGGGTAGCGACATTTTTCTAATTTTGATTTGAAAAGTGAGCATTTAACCATTAAAAGGCTATATCAGCCGTTTTAGCCTCTTTTTTTTTCATTCATTTGGCCACGTTTTTTTTTTCATCCTGAAAAAAAGGTGAAACAAGGCATTCATAACTTTTAAGAATAAATATACTATTTTATGTACGCACAATATTCTACGATTTTTATACACTAAGAAATACGGTTATTCGCAGGCATTATTCGGCTGAATAATTTTACGTAAATAGCTGGCAAAATCATTTTTTACGAGCTATAATATAGTACCACACGNTTTTCTAATTTTGATTTGAAAAGTGAGCATTTAACCATTAAAAGGCTATATCAGCCGTTTTAGCCTCTTTTTTTTTTCATTCATTTGGCCACGTTTTTTTTTTCATCCTGAAAAAAAGGTGAAACAAGGCATTCATAACTTTTAAGAATAAATATACTATTTTATGTACGCACAATATTCTACGATTTTTATACACTAAGGAATACGGTTATTCGCAGACATTATTCGGCTGAATAATTTTACGTAAATAGCTGGCAAAATCATTTTTTACGAGCTATAATATAGTACCACACGCNCATTATTCGGCTGAATAATTTTACGTAAATAGCTGGCAAAATCATTTTTTACGAGCTATAATATAGTACCACACGCTAAGCTTGTCCAGAGTTCCACTGCCAAGTCTATCGTCTGATCACAGGCTTTCTGAATTCCACAGCTCGCCAGGAAAGTCGTGATTTGTAAAAGTTGTGAGATGGCAAGACGTGCTGGGTGAAGCGTGCGCATCGCATTACGACACAACACTTGTGCCGAGAACAGTAGCTCCACTATACTTGCTTAGAAAGAAGTACGATACGTTTATCGAATACTCTAGTTATATCATATTCGGAATTAACTTTATCTAACCTTTGTTGTGATTTTTAACAGCTTAAATATCTACGGAATAAAAATTTCAAGCAACTCGTCTAATACAAAAAAGTGTTGAATTTTTCAACCAGATAAGAAAAATTTATAATACCAAACATTTTCCTATGAATAATTCTGAATTAATGAATAAATATTGAATAATTTTGTATCATAATTTTAGGTACCGTNCAAACATTTTCCTATGAATAATTCTGAATTAATGAATAAATATTGAATAATTTTGTATCATAATTTTAGGTACCGTTTGGATCTAATTAACCATTAAATTTAACCACGGCCAATTCTGGTTAATTTTGGTGTAACTTTAACAACTTATAATANATGGATCTAATTAACCATTAAATTTAACCACGGCCAATTCTGGTTAATTTTGGTGTAACTTTAACAACTTATAATAATGAACAATTATTCTTTAAGCCTGGTTCACTTATGTTCAGTATGGTATTGTGTTGGCGACATCAACCCTTCTTTATGCCATATTAACTCACGATGTTCAGTATTATTACATTTTATTCATCTTTAACATAGCTTATCCGCATCACTTTGATTTATTTCAGTGAGCTGGACACTTCAGTGTCACGCTTTGCCATCTACGCTCATTGCGTCTACATGTTCGACCTCAGCTTACTTTGATAGATTTGTGTGCACTACTTTCAAATACCTCAAGAGTTCAATTTTGCTGTACACTAAATTTTATTTAGTTAGAAGTAATTTGGTAAATGAAACTTTCATCTCATTGCGTTGTAATTATATAAGTAACAGGCCCCTCGTTCTAAAAAAAAAAAATATCGGTGCGTATCCCGAAAAGGAAAACACCAACAAATACGCACAGAGAGATGTAAAATAGGACTTTGCTCATATTAACATATATAATACTGCATGTCTTCATTTTACATTTCTTATTCACTTCATATACCGAAAGTACCGTCAGTGGCTCCACTTGGGTAAGAAATTACATTTGGGTTACATAACATTATTGTACATATTTGAACCAAATTTTGGGTTATTATTCTATTACCCGATGCAACAGTTGGTTTTAATATTCAGCCTTTAACAACCTTACACATATTTAATGTGGGTGGTTCAAAAAATACAGGCATATTACAGTCATACAATACGAGAAAAAAAAAGCGATATTTTGACTGCAGAAGCCCGCATTTCGATTGCAGTAGCCTGTGTGGTGGTCCCGGCCAAATAAGTTATCTCCAACCACAAAAGTATTATGATGTCATTGAGAATAGAGTGAAATGCACGACGCAATTTGGCTTCGTGTAATGTTTCCGCCAACGTTGTAAAAAAAGGCGTAGTATCTTATCAGCAGGCGGAATGACCGATGATAAAAATAATGTTGCCTTAAGTTCGGAAAGGAACCTTTGTCAGAGGCCCATTACCACAGGCGCTCGTCATCACACGGCGCCGATNATTCTATTACCCGATGCAACAGTTGGTTTTAATATTCAGCCTTTAACAACCTTACACATATTTAATGTGGGTGGTTCAAAAAATACAGGCATATTACAGTCATACAATACGAGAAAAAAAAAGCGATATTTTGACTGCAGAAGCCCGCATTTCGATTGCAGTAGCCTGTGTGGTGGTCCCGGCCAAATNCTCGTCCTCCCGGGCTTCTTTCACACACGCACACGCCGTTATAGCCGGTGGACCCAGCGACCCACTCCCTCCAAGGCCGCTCTTATCCGGCGATCTCTTTGTCCTGTTTACCTTGCACCTCCCCCTGCACGGAGGAGTGGTGTCAGTCGCCCCATCAGCCGACAAATGGGGCATTACAAGGCGGCCGCACGGCAATGGCGCTCTCCCAGGACGCCGCCCCCGGCTCGCTCTCCAGTTACCAGAGCGATGTCCTCGGCGAGTCTGCTGGACCACTGCCTGCCTGCTTCACCACTGTCTTCTCTGCTTTAGTTTGCTATCAGCAACCCACAAGCGTTCCGCCTATCTACGGCAATCGAGGCCTCAATATGCTCGAGCTCTAAGGCCGACTCTTACCAACTCACCACTTGCCTCGTCGCCCCTACGAGCAAGGCTCGCTCAACTGACGAGCAGCCTTTCCCTCTGCAATTCGCCTTTACGTGGCTTCAAGTGGCGGTCTTCTGCTTTTATGGCGCTCTAATAGAGATGACGCGCGTCGAAACACAACTCTAAAGTTTCTGCGTAGGAGATTTAGCAGCTAAAACTTGTTCGGAATACACCCGGTCTAGCCAACAACCCATCACGTCGTACAAAGAGTGATTTTTTAAAGGTTTTATTGAAAAACTGTTGAAGATACTGCGAACTGGCTGTATCTCGATTTGAGTGGAAGATCGACTGAGACATCTTTGTAAAGTTAGTTGTTTAAGTCTGAAGCATCTGTCACCTTATCATACTCTCAAAGACTAAAGACAACGTGACTTAATTAGAATGGGTTTTAAATCACTTGCATTTAGAGTACGTGATTTAAATAGTGAGCGATGCTGTGGACTGTTGTGGAAGTATTACCAGTTCGTCCTTCTAATGCAAGACGCTCTACAATAACTACCCTCGAGGAACCTACAAGACACTCTACGGCGTGGGTACGGTCAAATGACTGTGCAATCTTCATGTTGTTATCTGCGCCATTCAGTACAGTCACCTCTCAGTTGGAGAGGGCGAGCTCAGCCAGTGTTTCAGCACGGAGCTTTATCTGGACAGCAGAGGGAAACCAGGTGACTAATATCAATGTAAGTTGGACACGACTAGCGTCGTCGTCATATTCCTCCAGCAGCGCTGACGACCTTCGTCTGCCCCACGTGGTCACCTGCACGAGGGACGTTCAGAGTCCACCTGAGATTGTGTGTGAGCCGTCGTTCGCGGCTCCGGACTACAAGGCTCAGTGAGACACATTGCAGTCGCGAGTGTATACTCCTATCGCGGTTTATTCAAACTTTTTGAATCAAATATTTGAAAAATCACCCCATTTACAACGTGTTTGGTTATTTCCTAGATATCTACCGTATCACAATCGTTTTATACTTCTGATAACATAAAATTATCCTATTTTTTATTAAATTGAAAGTTTACTTATTTAATTTGTAATTAGTATAAATGAAAACAGGGAGAAAATATATGTCTTGGTAATGCATAGTTAAAAATATTTCTCGTGAAAAATATTATTAAATTGAGAGCGCACGAATGTGGTGCGTTGCCTCATTGGTGTAATTTTATAGACTCGGATAAGTTTTGCTTGCATGAGGCGGAGGAATATTCTGGAAGTAGAATTTTGTTAGGGCTTCAGAAATGTTGGAATTTAAACATGAATGGACTATACCTTAAATGTCGGGAGAGAGCGCGACGAGGCCAGGTTGGTGTTAAATACATGTCATAATATACACATAACTGTGTTTAATCTAAAAGGAGATTCACTGTGTGAAGGAGAACCAATACATTTACTAAAGTATAGTAGCAGCTTCGCATTCTGTAGTTACTCGCTCACTTATTCTATAGTGATCAAGTTTGAATTGTTGAACAACCCTGTTTAAGCTCAAACAAGAGGGTTGTTGCAACGCCACCATAAGAGCTATGGATTGTCTACGTTTACCGAAGTGAGAGGAACTTCGCGACTTTCAAAAGTGTAATCGCTTCTCGGGGGAAGAAAGGCAAAATCATTCAAGAGAACAAGAAAATATTTTGGGCACATTAAAATTAGTTTATAAGGAAGAACAGAATTAAAAAAATACACAAGTCTGCAAATATGAACTTGTCGTTTAAGGTGGTTTGGAAACGCAACTTTAAGTCTCTGTAACCTGAGTACAAACAGAGCTTGAGGTAAAATGCAAGAAAAGTGAGTCTGAAATCTCTCATAGCAAAAATTCAAGACCGTATGAATTTCCGCGGACAGATCTAAGAAAGGCGTAACTCTGAGTAGAGACGCGCATGGCTAGCTAGCCACAGAGTTCAGGGTTTAATTTCGGGCGAGCAATAGATATGCGTGGCACTTTTATTTGAAATTAAAGGCCAGTTTAACGATCTGTATCGTCGCTTGCTTACTGAACTGTCATATATGCATGATTTCGGGATTAGTAGAACAAAAATTAATAGACAAAACGAGGCTCTTTTCTTAAGTCATCACAGCCGTGCTATAGCACGTGAAGATGAAGCAGCACGGTATCGAAGTATAAGTGTTTGAAAACCTCTTTAAAATGGTACTGAATGCCGGCAATAGATGGAGTGTGCGTGCATTGGGCTCCAGGTAGCAGCGCGTGGTAACTTCAGTTTGCTCAAGGCCGTGCCTCGAGAAGGATGTCAGTAGGTTGAGCAACGTTCATTCGTGACAATTGTTGCTATCCGTGGTAGAAATGCACATCAGTGTCGCGTTGACTGATCAAACTTTGTTATATCGAACTGTTATGAGCTGCGTTGAGACATTAATCAATTACACACAGCCTGTGGGATTCAGCGCCTTCCCCATTGTTGGCAAAGATGTGTGCGAAACAATGAGAGAATTAAAAATTATGTTGGCTGTTTGTTCTTACTATCATGTACCTTTCTTGTAATATTTNTTCTTACTATCATGTACCTTTCTTGTAATATTTTGTAAATAAAACCACGATTCCCATTACTCTCTTCTTAGCATACCCCCGCCCCTACATTGCTTCTATACATCGCCCCATTCTCTTGGTAGCTTCATAGGCACATTACACTTAACGTCAAACGCACATCTTGTTATACTAATGCGGCACGTTAATCGCAAGCTATAACACTGTTGCCATGACATATGAAATTACCCTGAAATTAGATTGATTAAAGTGGATTTAGAACTTATGAAAATGTAATTTCCCACCTTAACGATGTGCTATATGCTCTGATGGAAGTCCCTGCGATACGACCAACAAAATGGTAATGCCAACGATATTAATTCTCAGTCTGCAGAGCAAGGGCACACAAATAAAGATTTAATTTACATTACTCTACATAAACCATAAGATTATTACGCCTCTTCTCGAAAGGATTAAACCGGTTTTCTTCATAACATGTATGNATTACTCTACATAAACCATAAGATTATTACGCCTCTTCTCGAAAGGATTAAACCGGTTTTCTTCATAACATGTATGCAAATTAAAGTTTCGCATTATGAGAGAGTGAATGAACTGAAAGATACAAAGTAGGAGGTGATCACCACACTCGCAATCTCACTTGGCTGGTGGCCATGTTCGCTTCCCCCTCCCCGATCTCTCGCTCTCCACGGGATGAGAAACGGAGACATTTACTCATTTCAAGGAAGAAAGAAATTCTTACTTAATAAACCAAAACACGAGCCAAGCAACCGTACCACTTTCCCACTCCCGTGGTAGTGCAAAACAATTAAATTAGTTGGACACGGAACTGATTTGTTCAACAATGTTCTAATCCATCACCGGTGGCTATTAGGTAAAAGGCAACTGAACCCTGCCAGGAATTTCAAAGGATAAATTAAAATTACTGACGCCTGATTTGTGTTTTGATTCCTGACGTAAAACCAAGTAAAAATAACTTATTAACAAGGGTCTAAAACGCCTTCAGTTTTCTGTGAAAGTATACCTCAATCGTAATAGCTTTGGCGGGTTATAGCTGGCAGGCGTATGATAATCACAGCATGCAGCACATAGGCGCCCGGTGTACTGCCTATGCCCTAGGCGTACCTTGTAGACCAACCCTGTCTTCTGGGTGTCACGTATCGTCATTAAGAAGAATATTGACACTAGCTTTTAAACTAGCGATTACACAAAATTAAGGAAATTTTGTACCAATGCTGACTGAACTTATTACATTGTTTGCACGTCAGGAACCAATTCACGGATTCGGCGACAAAGTAATTTCAGTGCATTCTACATATACAGGATGATTATAAAATCATGGGACAAACATTGAGGGGTGGTAGAGCTCACTAAAAACAAACAATTATTGTATAGGAATATGTGGGCGGGAGTGACGCGTTGAGGCACAAACACAAAAGTAACACATGAAATACAACACATTGTTTATTTACAACGTCGCCGCTATATGCCTTTTTACAGAACTGTTTATAATAATTGCTCAAAATTGCTACCACCGACAGTAATGCAAGCTTGATAGCGTCAGTGGAGTGATTGGCGAACAGATTCAAATACGCCGGGTATTTCACGCACGACACCATTGTCAGCCAATCACGCCGTATGTAGAGGTCGCCAAGCATGCGTGACTGTTGGTGGATGCATTTCCAGCAACTGTTTTAACATTTTCTGTACGGAATCACTCGTTAAGTATGCTGCTAATGAACATTTTATGTTTCCGTTAATGTTTTATGTTTTTGTGTTTGTACCTCAAAGCGTCACTTCCGCCCATATATTCCTATACAATAATTTTTTGTTTTAGTGAGCTCTACCACCCCTCAATGTTTGTCCCATGATTTTAGAATCATTTGTATAAACCTAAGAGTTGTGCAAATTCTCTCACTGTTCTCCACCTAACCTGGGCCAATCGCCTCGCCTTCAGGGTTCCTTCAACAACCACCCGTGGGGTGCAGGAATGGTAGGAAACTGCACCCCACACCTTGAAACCTCTTTTTGGGGCGATGTGCCGCTCTACAATGAAGCGTGGGTCACTGCGCTTTCCAGGATGTCTCCGGACTTGAGTTCGGTGGTCATCTGTATCCAGACAGAATACCACTTGTCACCAATCCACAAGCTGCCTTGTAGTTTCACCGTTCGTGTTAACTGTTATAAAAGTCTTCAGTTAGCATGACATCAGTACATGCTTCGTCCGAACTGTGTACGAACTTGAAGCTGCTATGTCCACGAGAGACAGTGAGGGACGGAGGAATGAAAAGCGCGCATTTCCAATGTTTGCCGGGGTTACACTTGAGTGTATGGAGCAGCAGTCTTCTCCTTCACGACCATGAAGCGCGCCTACCCAGGATTTGGATTGGATCTCAAAGGGCTCATCAATGTCTCCCGGTGTTATGCCCGAAGGCTTATCAGGGGCCGGCTTACAAACTAACTTATGACCTAACTTAAACTAACAACCATGCCTCACCCAGGATTCGAACCCAGAACCTCCCGCACGTCAAACCGGCGGCTCGCCAACCGACTGCGCCACGGGAGGTCGGCCCCACACAGGAAGGAAGGGGACCAAGGACAGGAGGAGGCTGACATCGNTCACCCAGGATTCGAACCCAGAACCTCCCGCACGTCAAACCGGCGGCTCGCCAACCGACTGCGCCACGGGAGGTCGGCCCCACACAGGAAGGAAGGGGACCAAGGACAGGAGGAGGCTGACATCGCCCAGGACGAGGGACGTCAACGACCCTCCTGAGGAACCAATATTGACATCCGGTCTCGCGGCACGCCCCGCACGTGACGTCACGAGGCCGGGGATTCTTTGAGATGTTAGGTGCGGGAGGCCTGGCCCTGGAAGGGCGGGAGGGGGATTATCCTGCGAGCAAGTGCGACGGCAACGATCCAATCAAATATAGTATGCCGCACTGAGGGAAAGGCGGGCGGGAGGCAGCTTGCAGTCGTCTTAAACGACGCGACGTGTTGACGGACCGCGGTGGGTCACGAGCCACAGGTTGTCTTACACGGCGTTTACAAAGGCGGCGGCACAGTACAAGTGCTTCGGCTGGGGTCATACACTCCCTATCTAAGGACAGTAGATGCTTTGAGGAAATGACCATACTTAGAATTTTTTTTNTTCGGCTGGGGTCATACACTCCCTATCTAAGGACAGTAGATGCTTTGAGGAAATGACCATACTTAGAATTTTTTTTGTATTCAAATGACATGATCGCTGAAGTGTAAAAATGTCTCTTAGAACCCACAGAGTGTGTGTAGGGATTTCAAAAATTCCGTTCAAGGTACGTTCATAAATATAATTGTGGAGATTTGAGAAGTTCCCACACACTTTTGTTATGTACATAACAGAACGCGTGTTATGTATTATATAAAAACAAAATAAAAAGCCAATGAAAGTAGAAACTTCGTTAAATAAGTTAACTGATTTTTAAAAAAGTTTTTCTTTAACTGTAATTATAGCAACTAGCCAAAAATTAACCAGTTTTGCGAGTCAGAAATTTATGAAATTTCTTTTGTGATTAATTCAACAAGCACATTTAAAATTTAGTTTTATTTAATGCCAGCTATTAATAGTATTTAATCCTGTAATCATAGCGGAAAAATCCCATTTCACTCTATACACTCTGAAATATGTAGCGGATAAATATACGGATATTATCTTTAAAATCTTTAAAAACAAACCAATTTTAAATGTTTATAATACACATCACACAATTTAAAATGTATTAATAAATAAAATGTGAAATGTTTAATTATTTTAAATATAAAAGTATAGCATGCTCCAATAATATTATCGCATGAAATTCAAGTTGTATGTCTTCGATTATTTTCAACAGTGGTAAACAGTTACATCAGTAGTATGATATAGGGGAGCCAGGTGCAATATAATTTAAAAAGGAGCTGTGTGGCTGTGGCTGTGCTTTGGCTNTATTTTATTCCTCAGTATATTCCTCAATTTCATTCCACAATTTATTGTACGGATGCTATAGCTTCCATCATTTTGTCGTAGAGTGTACTGGTAACTAGTGTCTTCAGTATTTTCTGCTAGAGAGCGCTGATGAGGAAAAACGATGACTTCACATTACTCGCTAGTGATTAGCTGTTGGTCACGTGTTCTTCGGCCCTGGGGGTATATAAAGCAGACAGATTCGCGCAACGTCTCACTTCTTCATCTGATGCGAAGGTAGATAATCTTCTCTCTCCTTACATTCTTAACGTTCAGATTGGTAAGCATTTTTTTTTTTAGTCCAGCTGTTCCATTGAATTTTGTGGGTAATTGTAGAGCGTTCTCGTAATTACACATTTATTCTATATTGGATGGTGCAGAAACCTTATAGCTTAAAATTATCAGAACAATTAATTATGTAATTTTTAATTTACCCTGCAGATATTTTAACGAAGCGTGTATTTAATAGTGTTCCTGCCAACGGAATCTCGACATCATCTTTAGCTGTACCATCGATGACTCCAGATGAGCCGCCGACATCACCATCGATGCCATTCTCAGTACCCTCGACCACAGCTTTAATTACATAGGTGCTATCTACTGGACTCTTATCGTTTCTAGCAAATGGCAATTCGCAATATCTACACTTATGAGTCTCTCGATCTGCATTATTCGTACATCCATATTTATCGTGCCTTCGAGTATCGTTGATAAATATGAATGTTTCATTGCAGAAGGGACGTGGGTAACATCGTAACAGTCCAGTATATAGCACCTATGTTATTGAAGCTGTGGTCCAGAGTACTGAGAATGGCATCGATGGCGATGTCGGCGGCTCATCTGGAGTCATCGATGGTACAGCTAAAAATGATGTCGAGATGCCGCTGGCAGGAACACTATTAAATACACGCTTCGTTAAAATATCTGCAGGGTAAATTAAAAATTATATAATTAATTGTTCCGATAATTTTAAGCTATTAGGTTTCTGCACCTTCCAATATAGAATAAATGTGTAATTGTGAGCACGCTCAATAATTCTCCACGTAATTTTATAGAAAAGCCGGACATANAATTCTCCACGTAATTTTATAGAAAAGCCGGACATAAAAAAAAAAACTTACTGAAAAAATGCTAAGAAGGTCAGGAGATAGAAGACGATCAATCACCTTTCACGATGCGCGAATCTGTCCACCTCATATCCCAGAGACCACGTGACCAATAGCCAATCACGAGCGAGCAATCTGACGTCATATTTTTTCCTCATCGACGCACTCTAGGAGAAAATGAAGAANCCAATAGCCAATCACGAGCGAGCAATCTGACGTCATATTTTTTCCTCATCGACGCACTCTAGGAGAAAATGAAGAAAACACGAGTTACTAGTGCACTCTGCAACGAAATGATAGAAACTATAGCAACTGTACCATAAATTGAGGAATGAAATTGAGGAATATACTGGAGAATGAAATAGAGGAAAAAATATGTGGTATGCTCCGCTGAATTTGATGTGATGTTTATTTTGAATTAGAGGAAAGTAACAAAGGCAAAAACCAAAATATTTACATTTTGACATAGCCCATGCCTATATAACCAAAATGGCTACCAGAACCAAACATATGCTTGAATAATTAATGGATATAAGTGCCGAGCACCTTAGGGTACATTCGTCAATACTGTGTCAACAGCTTCCGAGCACCCCCTGAGTCCAGCCGAAGATTGCCGAGCTCGTCCGAGTCGAGCCGAAGACCACCAGCCACAGCTACAACCACACAGCTCTCATTTAAAATACATTGCGCCAGACTTCCCCTTATCATACTACTACTACAGCTAACACCAATTCACGAAAGACGCCAAATTTGTTATCTAGGGAAAATTTTGTAATATCCTTATGCATTTTATAACAGATCAGCACCAAATGAGTAAGAAGTCTACTTTAGCCTAAAAACTGACAAATACAGGATTATCATGAACTACAGGTACAAGTGTTGTGCGATGGTTTTGTTATGGAAATTGACCTAAAACATAACATGACCTATGGCGTAATGAGTTTATTATCGGAGATACACAAACTTCCAAAATGGGAATAAAAATTATTTATTTGCAAAATTTCACAAACCATTATGCATTCTTGAGAGGAGTTTTCCTGAGCGCATCTCACCAAGGTGACTTTTGTGTCCACTTAACGTACACATTAAAACTTACGTCATAACTATCGATAAACACCAACGGCTAACAAACTTTGGTTGGTTAATTACATGGCACCGCCTAATTTACTGATGACAGGCGACGCCATTAGTCCCAAATTTTCACAGATGATACGCATTAAATCAGGCTAACAATATTCAGGCTGATGCTTCATATCACGTAGTTTCTGACACGTTGCAAATAACTAATTTTAATTCCTGATTTTCAATCTCATGTCTTCCTTAAACGTTTATGGTCGTAGGTTGCATTTAGTTTCCTGCGTCATTTCTTATATAACGAATAATCTCACAGAGTTTGTACTTGTAGTTGACGATACTGCTGTATACATAACCACCATGTCTTCCCTCTCACCAGACAACACTGCGCATTTCACTAGTTATCGAGGGAGTACCACTCCCACACACTCAACTCACTACAGACTGAACTTTGTCCTTACCTTTCTCATCACCTGGTGGAGACGTTCTTCACTACCTCCCACTGTCTTCACTCGATCTGTAATCAGAAAGTGAAGAGCTGGTATCAGGAAATGCCTGCAGGGTTCGACAACATTACTACAATGTTCCCGGCTGACGTCTGGCCTCACCCCCTCCCCCCGCCCGGATACCGATCACAGTACTTGGTATTTCCGGAGCACTACTCTATTAATATTTCATTGAAACAAGTACGTCTAAGATATCTCCCAGTGTGTTATAAGGCCACAGCCGGGAACATTGTAGTTTTGGAACCCACCATGGCGCTGAAACAGACATACATGAACACTTTATAATTAACAGACGTAAAACACTCAGACCGTCTCACTTAAAACACTTAAACAGTCACATTTAAAGCAAACCTGCGCGACCAAGCCCGAGTAATCTTTCTGCTGCCATTATAAAATAAGCCATGGTAGGAATTCCTCGTTATCTTCTTCCACGCCTTCCCTCCGGCTACATGGACCAGTTCTTGTGCGAGGCAGGTTGCCTGGGTCCTGCCCCGCTAACTGATCCACCGCGGAGGGNCTCACATCTTAAAAGTTTACGCTGGACCCTGTGTGTCACCGTAAAATACAACACTTGTGTGCAACAGTTTTTTTTCCCACCGAAAATACTACATTAGATTTGGTTTCGTTAGGTTCAGTTATATGAAATGCTATCATAGATATAAGCCACTGTAGCACTTTTTTGTATTCGCAGAAAACCTTCCACGTAAAAAAACGCGGACACAAAATCATGAAATATGAAGAAAAAAGGAATAGAAACGAGTCAGTGTTGGCTGTTGACGACAAATATATAATATGCATATAATTTCAAGATGGAAACTAGTCACCTATCACAAGAAAATCGCCGCAGCACAGCAAATATATAACATACAATTCCGAGCAGGGATCCAGTGAGATAAACGTTTACTGCTACGTTGCCTACAATAGGCTCCCAGAGACAGCACATGCTCTGCACTGTTAGGTGAACTCTTCTGTAGTTCTGAAAGGTTCGGTAAGCAGGCCAAACGTGGCAGCCTCCATCACAACNTTGGCTCCCAGAGCAAGCACGTGCTGTGCACTGTTAGGTGAACTCTTCTGTAGTTCTGAAAGGTTCGGTAAGCAGGCCAAACGTGGCAGCCTCGATCACAACTCCTCTACGGACTGAACTTGTGTTGGCGTATGCAGTCTGAGAGTTCAGCAGGTGGGTTCTGCCTCGCCTCGATTGNACTCCTCTACGGATTGAACTTGTGTTGGCGTATGCAGTCTGAGAGTTCAGCAGGTGGGTTCTGCCTCGCCTCGATTGAAACTTTTGCCATTTCGATGAACTTGTAATAACTGTCTTTTTTAAATAACTTTCCTGCCAAATTGGTTGCAACATAGTACTTGATAGACTATTAGTAGCTTTCAAAATGATGGAATATTCAAGAAATTATTTTGTGTACGAACACCGTGAAAATTAAAGAAGACATATTACAAATTCCATGAGAAGACAAAGTGTAAATGATAGCCATTAATTGATCCTGCAAAATATTTCAAGACCATGTTTCATTTGTCTCTGAAGACTGTAATCGACATGTTTAACTCACCGGCAATTTTTTAAATAAAATATTGAGATCACATAGGCAAGTGGTATCGTGTTTAGCATTAAACAAAATATAACGCCGTCTCCCAAGTTTCTTAAGTCAAAGTTTGCCATACTCGCCGTTGCTTCCAATAAATATTAATCTGTTAATCGATTTGGAGTTCAACGGTTCAAAATTTATGCCGTTTCAAAATACGGCACTGTTCTTAAAGATTTTTGAAAACTGATTTTCATATTTTCAGTTAATTACAACTATTGCGAGTAATATAATGAAATGCTTCGTTACATTTAATAATTAAATTATTGCGATAAAATACCATTATTTTCCTTTTTAACTATCTAAGATTTATTTAATTAGTAATTGAATTCTATTTGTCAGATGTTAATTTATGTCGCGACTCGTATTATAGTAAATGTTTTATATATTTTGAGATATGGTTTACCTGGCCATAAAAATGAAGTTATTAAACTATTTCAGTCTATTTAGTCATTGTTTGTCACTATTTTATTGTTTGAATATTGTCCCGTTTCCTTGATTTCAATTAATTGTTAAGGGCCTGTGCTTTAAACACTACGTTAATCTTGTTAGAAGCCCGCAGACCCGTGTTTCATGAGAGATTGCTTCTCTACCAACCAGATGTGCATTGCTGCGTTGCGAACTCTTACAGTCGCCGTCTGAGGCTACCCCTTCCACTCTCTTCCTTGCAGCTGCAGTTCTTGCTCATTTCCTCGGCGTAGCACTGCTGCTTGGAGCGTGATTTCACATACAAATTGGGTCTCTGTTCACGCGATATTAGCCCCTACTTCTATGCGTTTGAGCACATTCACCTCTTCTGGACCGCACACATCTATCGGGTGAATTGTAATCTTTTTGTTCGTCTTTTGTTCGGTTTTTCTGCGTCCTTCACGTAAATTTTTTTGAACACTTTTGGCCTTGGCATGGAGCCATAATGACGTGCTTTTGTGATGCAGCTGCAGTCATACTTTTTGGCACTTAAGTGCCGATATGATGAGGTTTTAGTTATTTTTTATTTTAGCATTTTTCTAGTGAATGAAGTTGTGCATTTAGTGGATTTTTGGTGATGTTGACTTCTTGAGTTTCACCGTTCGTCTGTTTGCCTCATGGTGAGCGAAGTCCTCAAATAAAATTTTCCCCTTCCCCTTCTTTGAAGTTGTTCAATAACTTGATTTAATTACTTTGTACTCTCTGTAGTAGAGAGGGTCTACGCAAAACGCGTGGTACATGACCATGGTTGTTTCTGCTTCTCAAACCACGTTTTAGACTTTTGGAAAGTAATCAGAAATGTTGTGCTGACTGCGAAGTTCAGCGTATGTGCCGGTGTACTTGGACACTGCCTCGTTTCGCTGCTTCTGGCGGTGCACCCACCCCCCAACTGCAGTGGCGTTGGTTCTGTCTTCAGCGCTTGTCTTCCTCCCGACGACTGCTCTTCTCTGCTCGAGAGTTCACTGGGCCTC
This sequence comes from Clitarchus hookeri, assembly GCA_002778355.1. Lineage (NCBI taxonomy): Eukaryota > Metazoa > Arthropoda > Insecta > Phasmatodea > Phasmatidae > Clitarchus > Clitarchus hookeri. Next base: position 855,201 of record NQII01000235.1, on the reverse strand, counting down.
GTCAGCTAAGTCTGCTACCTATGGTATTTCCAAATTCCTTTTAAACTTTAATATGTTTACATGTCGCGCACCGAAGAAAATTATTTTCAATTTACTCGTATCTAAAGTAATTTATGTTATTAAATTTGGATTAAGTTACTTATATTTTGTGCGGGGTACCTCTTTTAATAATTTTTAAACTGCTAGCAGTCAATCATCTTCAATTTGTTTTTATCTAAAGTTTAATTAAAAGGTCATGGTGTAAACGCAAGTCGATTATAACATTTTCTGTTCTGATGAAAGATTTTTTTAAGTTTACTGTTTCATAGTACTTTCTGTTGCATAATTGATGCTTCAAGTTAAAGATGAATTTTTCCAACCTATTTGTAGTCAGTTATTTTGTACTTGAATATCCAATAATGATTTTTTCCAAAGGCTGTGATTCTGTTTATTAGTATGTTTAAAAAAAAGGGAAATTATATAAAAAAAGAAAATCATTCGAAATTCACAATCACAAGTCACGTCTTGTCATTTTAATATTTAAATATATTTCGTCTAGGCCCTTTTTTAAGCTACAAGTAAAGGCTTTTATAATATATTTTAATTCTCTCTTTTGTGCCACGTATGATCACACAGCAGGATTCATTTTTTGTATATCGCTTTCATTGCTATTTGTGATTGTTGCAGGATCCTTTTGTAAGTTGCATTATTATTTTGTGCTGCGTTTTATTGTGTTCTTTGTGGCTTTCTTTTTGTTGTTTGTACCAAGAACTGACTGCATCTTTCTTTTGATGAAGTGGATATTTTATTTATTTATGGCGGTACATTGAAACAAATTCCATAAATAAAATTTCATGAAACTTGTTACAATGTCACTGCGTCAATTCAGGTACAGTGCAGTGCACAAGTTGTTGAAACAGTTATCCGAGCCACCCAGTTATACAACGAATGGCACCGCCGTGCACGTCACTTTATATGTTGTAATAATTTCTCCAGAACTTCACACTGTCTAAAGTAAGTTTTGTTGTATGCATGGTGTCTAAAGAACTGATAACCAATGAACNCGTTTTAATATTTAAATATATTTCGTCTAGGCCCTTTTTTAAGCTACAAGTAAAGGCTTGTATAATATATTTTAATTCTCTCTTTTGTGCCACGTATGATCACACAGCAGGATTCATTTTTTGTATATCGCTTTCATTGCTATTTGTGATTGTTGCAGGATCCTTTTGTAAGTTGCATTATTATTTTGTGCTGCGTTTTATTGTGTTCTTTGTGGCTTTCTTTTTGTTGTTTGTACCAAGAACTGACTGCATCTTTCTTTTGATGAAGTGGATATTTTATTTATTTATGGCGGTACATTGAAACAAATTCCATAAATAAAATTTCATGAAACTTGTAACAATGTCACTGCGTCAATTCAGGTACAGTGCAGTGCACAAGTTGTTGAAACAGTTATCCGAGCCACCCAGTTATACAACGAATGGCACCGCCGTGCACGTCACTTTATATGTTGTAATAATTTCTCCAGAACTTCACACTGTCTAAAGTAAGTTTTGTTGTATGCATGGTGTCTAAAGAACTGATAACCAATGAACATCGACTAGAGCAACAAAATAAAATTCAGAAAATGAAAATAAGGTAGAATTGAGATGTACGTCACGTGGTTCATGTTGACTGTATTGTGTATTATAACGGCACTAACTTATGTTAAATACACGCACTTCTCTGTGCGTCAAGAGTTTTGACGTGCTCCGAGACAGTAAGAAATTGTAACTTAAGTCGGATATGAGTATGAGGCCTATAGGAAAAGATTGCGTAATTTTTGTGAGGTAAAGCCGGATAACAATGGATCAATGGTATTTCAATTGCAAGAGACTATTTTGGAACTGGAACTCAATGATCCACACGATGCAAGCCACATGTCGGAATGTGACACGCATGAGATTGACTGGGGGAACATGCAAGGCTGAATCTAAAGAAGTCGAAAACATCAGGAAGAAGAGAAGACATTCTGCTGTCTGCAGCTCCCTTTGTTATATGTGGTGGGGACTTTGGCCACATAACATTTGTGTAGCAAAGATGAGAAAAAAAAGCACTATCAGCATGTAGGTGGTTCATTTATAGACCTTATTATATATATATATATCTACTCGCTCTCCACAATATCCTGTAGATTTATGGAGACCGCTCTCTCTGATACACCACGGACTAAATAACAGAAGTACTAACATGAGCGAACAGTGGGTGTGGCTTTGATAAACCTGCATTCCTGTATGGAGCAGGTTGTTGTATCATATCGTGCATCTAGCTCACAGCTGAGAGACGACTTGCAGAGTACAGGCCCACAGTAACGTAGAAGTTATCAACATAAGACCAAAGTGTGAGCAAACTACGTATGTAGACAGTAAATATGATAAATTTTAATTCACGATTTAAATGAGAGATCGAGGGACGATGGAAGGTAGGACGTAGCAAGTGTCTCACGCTGTTTGAACCGTGTTCCTAGCACTGTGCGTTTCTACCTTGCGGAAAGGAGAATCTGCACATTTTTCAAGCTCGTCAGCTCCACACACGATGTGCGGAGGCCAGAATATCTCTTCCTGTAGAGAAAAAGTCCTTTTTTTTCGTTTTGGGAGGGTTAGAAGGGTTAAGAATGATCGAATATAAACTTATTTAACAAGACGTTGAATAAAGATGCACGTCCAGAAAAAACGTCTAAATACACATATCAGTGGTGTTTAAAGGAGCCACCTTGAAATATTAGATATTACTATAACTCTATTTAGGCAATGGCTATGGACAGCAATACCCGCGCAATAACAAATAATAACAATGAAATGAAACGACATAATCTGGTGTGGAACCCCACCTGGCAGTGATTACGCCCGTGCCTCGCGTGAGACACATAGTTCGGACTCTCCACCGCAAGAGTGCTCTGCCTGCAATACCTCCCTTGGCAGGAGATTATAAACACGGAACACGAAAGTGCCGCTTCCTCCCCCCTCAGCCGAGAGGAAACCAGTACAGAATGTTACCGCGCATCCCCCCTCCCCCATCCCAGCAAACCCGTGTTTTTACGGCTATTATTCCTGGGTCTGGGGGTGGGCGGGCCGGCCGAGGGAGCCGGAGGAGGGAGAATATGAAAAGAAACCGAGGGAAGTAAAAACACAAGCGAGAGAAGTTAGTATAAGAAAGCCATTTTGTTAGGAAAACTCAGTATATATTTCCCCTCGTCCCGCTCGGACGGTCTTTTTGGAAGGATTCTGGGGGAGTTGCTACAGAAATAAGGAAGAATGCAAGAGAATTACTGCTGTTGCGAACTTTTCTGCGCCAACACCTGCAATTTTAGCACTGAAGAGCAAATGTTTGCAGATAAGTCATTAGGGCCTATATGACGAGACGCGTACAGACGTAATTAGGAACACTTTGGAAGTCGGCAAGGATCTTTGATGTGGTGAAGTGTCAATGCTTACTGAGATTTATACTTATATCTGCCTCACAGTCATCAAANCGGCAAGGATCTTTGATGTGGTGAAGTGTCAATGCTTACTGAGATTTATACTTATATCTGCCTCACAGTCATCAAATGACCAGGATATAGTCACAGCTAACAAATAAGTTTGTTGTGATGAATTGCTGTTGTCATGAAATTTGTTGTTTATTATTGTGCTTTGATTACTGTGGTAAGTAGTATATATATAAGTTAATGTATTATAACTGAAATCCAACATATTTTATACATGCACGTATTTTTTTCCATCTAAAAGCCTACATTCTTCAACTGAAGTGTGTTGGTGAGTGAGAAGGCAATTGAATTTGGGATTTGAGAAGGCATTTTGCAAAGACTAAAATAAACTTTTCACCAAATAATTTGAAACGTTTGCGAATTACGTTTGACAAGACATTAAGTTAAATTTTCGGGCCAAAACAGCGTAAGTTTTGGGAGATACATAATATTGTGTATTTAATTCAGGAACGCAAGTATTCCATTTATTTCAGAAAATGGTGTCCATGATTGACTCGCGTAGTTTTATACAAAACCAACTTACAATATGGTTAAAATACGGCAACGTATTATCATTCCTAATCCTGAATAGTATTAGGGCATTCCAAACAATACATATACTAAGTAAACCGATGCCAGCTTTTTATCATGTTGTATTGAATTCCAGTGATAATGATAAAATGTTTCCATACACAAACTTTCCTCCAACGAAAATTAATAAAAATGCACTTCATTATGCACCTATTACCATAATCTTTACATTCAGAATTGCAATAGCATATTAACAGCATTTTAAAAACAAATTGCAAAATATATCCTTAAACATGTAATCCAGGTGGTTCTATAGCATATAAGTGCTTAAACCATAAATAAAGCTATAAAATGCAAAAAAAAAAAAAAATCTTTTACGTTACTGAGAGAGATAAATGTTCAAATACTGTCAACAAAATACCCATGGTAACAAGGGAAAATTGGGAATCTGTTTATCTTCCGAACTGTTACTCTCCCAAAAAGCCAAAGAAAATACACCGCTATGATAAGCAAGCGAATGAAAAAGAAGACGTCCAGAGATAAATTTCGACCGCTGGTCTGTTGATAGATCTCTGAGCTAGAGTTGGCTTGCAGTAACAGTTTCGCTGCCCTGGCAGACCTAGGAGAAGAAGAACAAGAGAACATTTGTCTCGCACCATCCAGCACTTTCCATGGGCAAGACACAAGTGATGGTCCTCGGAAGCACTCACTCTAAATGTCTGGGAGAGACAATCTGGGTGAGAGATACGCCATTCTTGCATTTATAAACCCAATTCTGGCCTTGGCAATGTTGCAGAGGATGTTAGTAGTTTAACTAACAGNGGGTGAGAGATACGCCATTCTTGCATTTATAAACCCAATTCTGGCCTTGGCAATGTTGCAGAGGATGTTAGTAGTTTAACTAACAGTTGTAATCAGATCATGTTATTATTATGGAGGACGTCAGTTACACTAGCAGGGGTGTTAGGCGCTGCAAGGGCATGACAGCCCTTCCCTCCAGAGGATAGTGCAGGCTGTCCTGTGGCGCTGTATGTGGTCTGGCAGACTCAGCCAAGTTTGGTCAGCAGATGTCCAGCACCGAACACATCACACATGGTCTGCACTTACGTCGCAGTGGTACAATAAACTGGCTCACCTCAGCAGGATTATTGCCAACTATGGATATACTTTAAAAATTCCATGTAATTGCCGGACACCACCGACATTTTTTAGGTCAAAAGAATGCACGGATCAGTCCCCGCCATCTTGGATTTTAAGAATTTTCGACGTAATTTGCATTAGAGATTTCGTATTTTACTTTGGGCGTCGACAAGGCATAGGGCATTGCTTTGCTCGTGTTCTAAAACATGTATTGCTAGACTACTGTTGCCAGTACCAGTTCTCTAACAGCCAGAAAGAAAAACTACTTATTTCTTGCCGGCAATCAATAGTAAGAAATTAATAATGACTGTAGAAATTATATAGTATAATACAGATTTAGGAGCTATTATTTATGCCATGTCGTGCGAAAACTTTCATTAAACATTCTTAGATGGAACTTAAGGAAAAAATAGAAAAATGCAAGATGGTGTGAACTAATTCCCTTAAAGCCAAATTTGTGTAATAAAGAATTTTCATTTACGCATCTGGCTGTAGAAACGTTTGAGAATTACTCAAACAATCAAAACCTACAAAGATTATTGCAAATCACCTGTGTCTGTTTCATCAGAACATTGGAGGTGTAACTAGCAAAATTGATGAACATTCTATATGCTTGGACCAATTGTCTGTGGGGCGCGGTCTGAATGTACAAATGTTATGTTTAACAGTTATTCGTTTAACTGAACCTCCACTAAGCAGCTTAAAGTTCCAGGTTATTCCCTCTCTTCCAGTTACTGTAGAACTAGTGTGAATAAGGGAGGTACCTTGTGGAGGATTTAGAGACCCAGTAATGAGAGGATTACTTGAGGGATGGGAATTGTACATAATGTTAAAACTACATGTTTACAAGTAAGCTATATGTTTTAAAGCCTCCTTTAAATGTCAGTATTTATTAGGGTATACTATCTGAATGTTTTTCGAAATTTACCATTTATATCCTACTATATCTGTGCTGCGTTATTACTAATGCACTCGTACTTGACTTCAACTACAATCTCATTTCAGCCAGTCTTAAATCAAGCTCCAAAGGTAGTGCTCAAGTCACTAGGGTCCCCGCCCCTTTTTTGGGTCCGTCCCTGCTTGTATCTGTATTGTAATTAAAAGTAACATTAATTTTTATAAAGGATGTGCATTTATTATACAAAGAGAAAATGTTTGAATGCAGTTATGTACGCGAAACAACTGATAGGGGTAAATACATAGTGATCCTGAACTTATATAGAGCTGCTTCTGGCATCTTAAGTAACTACAAGACATTTCTTGAAAATAACTTTAAATCTATTTACAGAGCTAACCTCTAAATTATTTTGCGAGGTGAAAGTAACAATAATTGAGCTAGAGAGTCTACTCAGTACTTTCCACCACATAAATCTATTGATAAAGTTTTTATTGACAGTAACTGAACTGCAATGTGTCACTGTTTTCCAGCAATAAATGGCCTGCCAGATCATGATGCACAATTATTAGTTATGTCTTCCATTAAAATGCCTCCTAAAAGTCATCCCTGCAAGAAAACATTAAATATATCTTTGGAAAATACATGAATATTCAAAGATGACCTTTGCAGAGATCACAGGTCGTCAGTGTATGCCTGTGTCCAAGTAAACGAAATGTTCAAATATATTTTTAACCACGTTTCTTTGAAAAATAATTCTATCCACACTTCACTGTATAAAAAATTAAAGGAAAATCTCTGGCTGACCTAATAAATAAACATTTCTTGTGAAAACAAAAGGAAAAGCTAAAAGGCTTTCAGAATCAGCAGCAATCGTGATGTTGTCAATCACTACAAGGATACTGCAAAACATTGAGTAAGGTCATAAAAGCTGCAAAAAAAATTACTTCTGTAATATTATTCAAAACTAAGAAAAANTGGCTGACCTAATAAATAAACATTTCTTGTGAAAACAAAAGGAAAAGCTAAAAGGCTTTCAGAATCAGCAGCAATCTTGATGTTGTCAATCACTACAAGAATTCTGCAAAACATTGAGTAAGGTCATAAAAGCTGCAAAAAAAATTACTTCTGTAATATTATTCAAAACTAAGAAAAANACTGCAAAACATTGAGTAAGGTCATAAAAGCTGCAAAAAAAATTACTTCTGTAATATTATTCAAAACTAAGAAAAAAACTAAAACTACATGCAGTATTGTATAAACAACCCAGAATAAAACAGCAGAAGAATATTCAGGCGTAGAACTAACAGTTAATGGTGTTATATCCTCAGACCCTCAAATAGTTGCCGATACATTTAATTCATATTATTTAAATGTAAAAAGGGAAATGATTTAACAAACTACTACACATTATATAAACACCATTCTTCTATTCAGGGTACCGACATAGCTATTGCGACTCTTGCATATACACATGTTAGGTCAATTTAGTTCAGGTTTGTCCAGGTGAGGTTAGGTTAGGTAAGTTGAGGTTAGGTTAGGTAAGGTGAGGTTAGGTTAGGTCAATTAAGGTTAGGTTAGATAAGGTTAGGTCAGTTTAGGGTCATGTTAGGTCAGTTTAGTTCAGGATTTGCCAGGTGAGGTTAGGTTAGGTAAGGTTAGGTTAGGTAAGGTTAGGTTATGTAGGTTTAGTTCAGGTTTGGCCAGGTGAGGTTAGGTTAGGGTCATGTTAGGGCAGTTTAGTTCAGATTTGGCCAGGTGAGGTTAGGCAAAGTTTGTTAGGTCAATTAAGGTTAGGTTAGATCAGGTTAGGTCAGTTTAGGGTCATGTTAGGTCAGTTTAGTTCAGGATTTGCCAGGTGAGGTTAGGTTAGGTAAGGTTAGGTTATGTCAGTTGTTCAGGTTTGGCCAGGTGAGGTTAGGTTAGGGTCATGTTAGGGCAGTTTAGTTCAGATTTGGCCAGGTGAGGTTANAGGTAAGGTTAGGTTATGTAGGTTTAGTTCAGGTTTGGCCAGGTGAGGTTAGGTTAGGGTCATGTTAGGGCAGTTTAGTTCAGATTTGGCCAGGTGAGGTTAGGCAAAGTTTGTTAGGTCAATTAAGGTTAGGTTAGATCAGGTTAGGTCAGTTTAGGGTCATGTTAGGTCAGTTTTGTTCAGGTTTGGCCAGGTGAGGTTAGGTTATGTAAGGTTAGGTTATTTCAGTTTAGTTCAGGTTTGGCCAGGTGAGGTTAGGTTAGGTAAGGTTAGGTTAGGTCAATTAAGATTAGGTTAGTTAAGGTTAGGTCAGTTTAGGGTCATGTTAGGTCAGTTTAGTTCAGGAAATCCCAAAATAAGCGAAGAGAACAGTAAATCAATACAACGAACATTATCAGGTAGAAATGGTGGCATCAGCTGTAAATTAGTAAAGCAATATGCCTTAAAACTCAGCACACCACTCAGACATATTTGCAATACTATCTTCAAAAAGGGCTTATTTTCAGACAGAATTAAATGGGCTATCGTTACACCACTATTTAAGTAAGGTGACAGCGCCAATAAAGTTATCTACACACCAATCTTCCTTACTACCTCCTTTTCAAAATTAATCGAAAAAATAACATGCTGCAACATTCTGAGATACAAGAAGTGCTGCCAAATTTCCAGTTTGGCATTAAGAAAAACATATACCAACAAATTATGCAATTTTAAAGCTTACATATAGTATTATAATGCACTTAACAATAGGATGCAATCTACTGATTTGGTATTATTTGTGACCTTACTAAATAATTTAACTGTGCGAAACACAACTTCCTTATAGTCAAATTTAGTTTTTATGGAGTCACAGGTGTAGCTAACAAAATAATAATTACAGCAAAGAAAATACAACAGCAACTTCACTTTACTCTAAATCCCGTAACATTAAGCATGGGGTCCTATAAGGCTGAATTGTAGGTCTGCTGTTGTATAAATGATCTCCCGCGTTGCTTTAATCAAAACACCGCTCCCATTTTATTTGCAGACGACTCTAGTATCCTGGTCTCTGGATATTCAGCAGGTGAACTTAAACAATTAGCAAACAATATATTTACTGAGTTCAATTCATGGTTTGCTGCAAACAAATTAAATCTTAACTTATATAAAACTCATATTGTGAATTTTTTCACAAAGAACAGCAATCAGACTCAGCACTTGTTAAGATAAAATTAATGAATTAACAGTGACCCTGTTATTGACCTAAATGTGGATAGTCTATTTGAGAAAAATGAATTTTATAACAGGTATAACACCAGAATAAAAAAACATTCACATAATCTTAGTAAATGGAAAATTGCTATAAAAATGGTTTTCGTACCCTGGTAGTCAGCTTTTCAGCAAACATCAATAATACCTACAAGAAATTTATTTCTCGAACCCACAACTCTTTAAAAAGTTGCTGAAATTTTTTTTACTTAACATGCTTAAATTCAGTAGAAGAATAATTATCCATACACATTAAAATTATTTTATAACATTCTGTTTATTTATTGTCTCCTTTACTTCTCCTCCTCTNTTTATTTATTGTCTCCTTTACTTCTCCTCCTCTTTCTTTTGTTTTGGTGTAATGAAGAACTTATCCTGGGCATTGGTAGCCAACCATGGATGAGAAGAAGAAGGGGACATATTGACTTTATATAGTTTATGAATATAACCTGGCTTCTATATGTATATAGTCAGATATGTTAATTGCGAGACCTTACATTTTGTAATTTATACTACTTGCNATAACCTGGCTTCTATATGTATATAGTCAGATATGTTAATTGCGAGACCTTACATTTTGTAATTTATACTACTTGCCCAATAGCTTTGCACTATTAAGTATGGAAGCAGGTCACACGGATGCAATGAAACCAACCAACAAATAAACTGATTATTTTTTTTTAGCGATGGAAACGTTTTATCTCGAAGAAACCAGTAGAGATTCACAGCAAGTTGAGTGTTTTCCTACTCCAGTCATCTAGAGTGTATTATTGTATTTGGGGCGGAGTATTCTCAGTCCACAGACGTGTGACTTGAGCAGAGGGTCACGTCGTGCGCCACTGTACGACGTCCAACGTCGACACACGCCGGTGTGACGGCTCCTCCTCCCGTGTCCTGACTCCTAATGCCCCGTTGCAAATTAATCCTCGGAGTAAAAAGTCACAAAATAGGATTTCCGCGGCGGGAAAAGGCCCGGCCGAGGACCTTAAGCTGGCGGCGCTATATTGGTAGTGGAGCGGCGGGGGATGCTGTGTGTGCGTGCGTGCAGGGCCACAGATTCCGACTCCTAATTAAGACAAGGCCGAGGGAGCGGGGGTGTGTGCCTGGGGGGGAGGAAGGGATATTGATCACGAAGCCAAAAACGAGGGGCGGTTTAGAAGTTGGCTAGCAGGGGAGAGACGATGCCGGCAAGGAGGCAGACAGAGACGGCGAGCGCGAGATGAAGGGTCCGAGGCGAAGGGAAAGGGTGAGCTGCTTCGGAGCGAAGCGGCAATTTCCCTCGCCGACCGACAAGGACTACCAACCCTCCCCCCTCACACACACACCGTGTGCGCCATCGTGCGTGCTCGCGAGGTTGGCCGCACTGCCAGCTCCCACCTACCCCCGCCCTCGGAGCAAGGCTAATGCGAATATCTGTCGTGTGACCCGACATCCTGGCCGCCCAGGGTCCATGTCTCAACACACGAGATGCGTAGACCAGAGTCTTCTGTCCACTCGCTGTGTCGAATGGCTCCTTTCAACTGCGCTGCACTGCCTTCTATATCAGACAAATATTCACGTCTTATTTGAAAAGATAAACATTTCATACGTTATCTTAACGAGAAAGACCTCCAAACCTTCAGATGAACGAGCGCAACTATTTTCAACATACCTCGTGGATTGCAGACAGTGTTTTGTTGCCCTTCCTTTCACACAGCTGGAATCGGCATTTTTACAACGCATGTTACACAAACATGCGGGATGTATGAACATATTATATATATGACTGCAGTAAACATTGGTACAGAGTTACTGGAAATGCAATGACAGAGTCCCCACTTAAAAAGTCCAAGGCTATACATCAGTTCAATGTGTTGTACGAAGATTCGATATCACATTTGATGTGCACGCTTCTCCCTTGGGCATAAATAACGAAAACACCTTCACGTAGCACCCGTCTTAGTCACCCTCTCTTTTGCTTTAATAGATAGATATATCAAAATACGCCAGAAGAAGAAGGTGAGTATCTGAAAACAGAGTACTCGACTGGCTTCAGATGTAACTATGGGAGCCAAACTTAATTAATTGTGAGATTTGGCATTATCGTGAATAAGTGCAACACCTCTGGGTAAACGACTTGGTATCTTCTTACGAATTTTAGCCCTTAATGGTCGTGATGTTGCACAGTAGCTGTCGGCTGTGATCTTCACTCCACACTGCAGAAACCAAAGTGACGTCGTCCAAAAAACTGTTGCCATCACCTTACCAGAGAAGGGCTCTGCTTTGATCTTTTCTGGCAGTTTTGATGTCACGTGCTTCATTCCATCGAATACCGTTGGATTAAGGCATGTAACAGTGGGCTCAATCTTCATCGCCGATTTCAGTGGTTTCAAGGTAGGCATTTCCTCTTCATTAAAGGGCTGCGAATGCGTTACATCAAAGGGGAAAAGAACATCTATGTGCTGCCGTATGAAATATTTTGGCACCCAACCAGCACAAATTTCTAGTTAATGAATCTTTCCCTGAATGATGTGGTGTGTAATTCCGTATGGAATCCCTGCGTTGCAAGCGATGCCTTTTATTTCCCCTATTCAATCCTTCTGAGTCAGTTCGCCAGTCCTTGCAGTATTGATGGCAGTATCTGCAAACGATGGGTCTATCGTTGCGATGATTGTAGATAACATCCATTCTACACCCGGCGAACTTTAAGTATCATTGTGTCGCATGTTGCTCTGTGAAATGGCAAAGTCTACGAATCCAACATTTCATCGAATACATACCCCTCCCCCCACTTCACCCTACTACCACCACAAACGTCTTAGTCCGTACGATAAAGACACTCCTGTTCTCATCAGCTACTACAGTTTTACTTGACGGCAGTAAATATTGCATGCTTATAAGAAAACGGAAGTAAGTTATATTTAGTGTTACTTATTTTATTATTTCTTGCTCACCATAACCACTTGCCTATGGATTGCGATGGGACAAAAATATAAAACTCTAGCAAGAGAGTAAATTTCCACGTTGGGCCACTTTGGAATAATCGTCACCATTAGACTGCTCAATACGAGGACATGCATCATGAGCACACAGCTTCCATCAGTAACCTGCTAGTAACTTATCTCCTCTCAATACTGTGCATTTCATTTATGTTTCTAATTACTGACTGATTGAAAATGACAATAAAATAGCTGGAACTGTGGAACTCACCTAAACTCAGTAATAATCGATGGTCATATGTGGAACTGAATACATGACATATTCCGAGCGCTGTTTTTTCAGCGCATGACTATTGCATTTGTGCTGTGCTCTAAGGCAGGGGCCGTACCTGGCAATTTGGCATGGAGCGACTCTGATGGACTCTACTGGCAAGGACTACGAATGTTTCCCACAACACTCATCGACTATGTAGGGGCCATGGTGGCTGAGCGGTTAGACTGATTACGTCCCACCAAGGCGAACCGGGTTCAATCCCCGGCCGGTTCACTCCGGATTATCGCAAGTGGGAATCGTGCCGGATGATGCCGCTGGTCGACGGGCTTTCTCGGGGATCTTCCGTTTCCCCCCGTCCCTTTACTTCGGCGCTGCTCCATACTCACCTCGCTATATCCTCCTCAGCTCTCAAGACCTTGATGCAAAGAGCCACCCAAATCTCTTCACTCACTCACTCATCGGCAATGTCTGCCACGCTTGCTCTCAAAAGAAAAGTCGGTCTCGTGTCCAGTTCTCACAACGTTCCCATCAACTACCACCAATGTTTGTTGCCTTTTACATTGCTGGTTTTAGACATAAAACTGTCTCTAATGTGAACGGACAAGTCCGGTGAGGAAGCACAGGTGTTGACCTCTGGACTTTCGTGTGGAACGACATGGGTTCAGTTCCCGGTCTGACCATCCTGATCGGCTGTAGATAGTTTCCCGAGATCACTCCAGGCGATTGCTGGGATGGTTCTTCACTACCGATAATTCCTTCCCCTGCTCCGTCTCTAACGACCTCGACGTCGATGAGACGTTAAGGAGTCTGCCTATCTGACTCTTGAACTACATTGAATAATGTTTCAACACACGTTTTCCCACGAAACTATTAAACATCCGTCCAATTTGCTGAAAAGATCTCACACTTCACACGAGGCCAGCTGTGAGCACTCTAACGTGACTACAAACAAGTGCTGTATCTGAAAATATACCTACGCGAAAGAGACGTGCAAGAATACTTAAGGGCCCTGCATCCAACCTTGCTACACACTTTCCACCAATAACATTATAGGGTCACTGCCTAAGAGCCCAATAGGCACAGGCAGCACGACGGGAACACTGCAAGCTAGTTGAGAGGCTTGCGCTTAGTGGCGATGGCGCACTTGATGCGCGTGGGAGTATCGTCCTTATCGCTGGAAGATAGGCGGAGGTATGTGGACCTACTCGCAAGCACAGTAACTCCTCTACACAAGGTAGCAGGAGGTGTGGAGTGGCTGGAGGCCCGGTGGGCGAGGTACTCCAGTAACTAGAGCGCCCAGGAGGCACGGCGACGGCCAATATACGGCGGCTACTCCCAGCCCGGCTCGTAAACGACGTACCTGCACGAGCCCTTCATGACGAGGAGCGGGTGGCGGGTGGAATTACTTGTGGTTCGGCGGTAATACTCTGTAATGAGAAACCCGGGCGGGAGGCGCCTCGTCAATGGACACGGGAGGAAGTACTTGAGAGGTGCGCCGAGGTCGTGAGGGCTCTACACCGTCCTGCGGCATCACACAGCGTCCCCTTCCTCTCCTAGACTCTACACATCTGCTCTACTGCCTTCACATGCCGTCGCACTCGCGCGGAGTCACAATACCACTACATGTCTTACAGCCAATATCTTGTAGTCACGCTTCGTCAAGTCGTGCTCTTCGGGCTGTGCAAACAGTCAAAACATAATTTCGTTCATATTTTACTAATAAAGTTAACAAAAAAAAAAACAGAATAACTTAGCGCCAAACTTACCTTTCGGTCTGTTGTTAAATATTGTTCTCGTACGCCTTGAAATTTTACCAGAAGAAGTGACTGGGTTAGTCACTTCATTGCGAGGTTTATGTCTTAAATGCTGGATGCTACAAGCATGATTTACCATTCAAAACTTTTCCAAAAGCCAAGTACAGCAGCTGCCGGATAAATATTGTCGTGGTATTGTGAACAGTGAAAACAATATCAAATGGAGTTGCGTCGTTTTCTGACATAGTTTCGGGCTGTGGTATCATGCGTGCACTACTGTGAATCTAGTACTACACATTTACCAGCGCTCTTGCCCCTGCTGACACAGGTTTGCAGGAAGGGGATGAAAGAACCCTACATTTTGTTTTTGTATATCTACACTATCGCTTTATACCGCTGGACTTATTGGCGAGGGCGCTCCCTTGCCAATACGGTGCTTATACATGATGAAGCACATAAGGCAGGCCACATGACTAACACTGCCACTCTCAGTGGTAGAAGAAAATGTTTCAGACTAAAGTTGCTTGGGTTCAGAAGCTAATAACGTGATAGTGATAATTTACCCCTACGTGGAGGGCAAAGAAGATACAAAGGTTTACTTTGTTACTTTTAATAGAATGATAATTATAATTAACACCCCCCAATAATGGGTATGAAGATGTAATAAAGACAATGATATTCACCGCAGTTATTGGAAGACATCTCACTGGACATAAGGCAATCCACGTGGTACCAGCACGACGGACGTCCCGCTCATTCTGCAAAGAGAATAACAACGGTTCTAAACGGAACTTGCGATGGTCGATGAATCGGTCGGTCTGGAAACACGAAATGATCTGCACGTTCCCGAGACTTAACGTCTATGGAATTTTATCTGTGGGGAACCTTANGGAAGACATCTCACTGGACATAAGGCAATCCACGTGGTACCAGCACGACGGACGTCCCGCTCATTCTGCAAAGAGAATTACAACGGTTCTAAAGGGAACTTTCGATGGTCGATGAATCGGCCGGTCTGGAAACACGAAATGATCTGCACGTTCCCGAGACTTAACGTCTATGGAATTTTATCTGTGGGGAACCTTANTCGGTCTGGAAACACGAAATGATCTGCACGTTCCCGAGACTTAACGTCTATGGAATTTTATCTGTGGGGAACCTTAAAGAAGCAGGTCTACAAAGACCTACCGATGACTCCCGAATACATGAAAGGCCGTATAACACGAGCTTGTCCTGTAATAAGTCCAGATGAAATTCGACGTGTGGTATTGTCTGCTCAGAATCACTTTACAGTATATATCAATGCACAAGGTCACCAATTTGAACATCTGATATCATAATAAAGTAACAAAGGAAGCGTAGTATGAGGCTGGCGTCGGCTCTGTTTGCTTCGTCATTGACCTTAAGAGGTCTTGAATGACCGGCAAATGTCATCATATTTATTGCATCTTCATATGCACTGTCAAGGGGTGCTAGTAAAAATTATTATTCCATTCAAAATAACAAAGACCTTTGTATATTCTTTACCCTTCCATGTACGGGTAAATTATTAGCGCCTTGGAGCCGAGCAACTTTAGTCTGAAACATTTTCTTCTACTACTGAGAGTGGCAGTGTTAGTCAGGTTAGTTAGTCATCTGAAAACAGCACAATAATTTGTACCTATAGGTATATTATGACCGCTACGCTAGGAAATGCAAAGCAGTTTTGCGTTCGACCTCGACGCAAAACCGTACTTTGCGTTACTTTTGATTACGACCGCTAAGTTTGCAAACGCAAAGTCTGCGTCGACGATAAAAACGGTCGCAAAACTAACGCGAGAGACATATACCGCGCAAACCACTTTGCGTCTCACGCAGAAACAGAAAATGGTGGACATTTGTCATGAATGGCCGTAACCTCGTTAGCAAAAACTGTTGTAATGAAATAACCGAACTTAGGAACAGTACCTTCCGTATTTAAAAGTATTCATTTTCATTTATAAAGAAGTTTAAGGTTACAAAAGGAATTGATATTTGTTTTCAAAATTACTACGTATATTTTCAAGCCTCCGTGCCCTACAGTCATGTGGAAGCCACTTAAGAGTAACAAACTACAATGAACTAAATAAAACATGTTTCATGCTATGGAGTATTTATTATGAAGAAACACTTTAAAGAGAGAACATGCTGTTCGTTAGGTTGTATTATTTGAGTGAATTTCGCATTTCCAAAAGTTTTATCGTCTCAAAACCCCACACCTATTATACAAACTCCTGATTTTACGTGCAATTATATGAATAGACTAGGAATGTTAGCGTATATAAGCTATGATTATCAGTTATTACACTAGNTGATTTTACGTGCAATTATATGAATAGACTAGGAATGTTAGCGTATATAAGCTATGATTATCAGTTATTACACTAGGAAAACACACTAAGTGTAAACTCAAAATATGAAATATCAGAGTTCACAGCTTCGCGTTAGATGACCACGTTTCAGTATTTTGCTCGATATTTGTATGTGTGCATTTTTATACTTATTTTCTTCTTTGTGAGCGTGTTGTTCATTTAAATGACGTTAAAATGGCTTTTGGGAAACGTTGAAGACAGAAACTTGCCACGATTCTATTAAAAAACGAGATGTTTTCCAATACAAGTATTGCCAACTGTCGTCGCAAAGTGTGTGTCGTCGCAAAGTGTGTGTTGACGCAAAGTGTGTGTTGCTTTGAAGCAGAAGTCATAATCGCTAAAACGCTATCTGAGACACGCTACAACGCNGTGTTGCTTTGAAGCAGAAGTCATAATCGCTAAAACGCTATCTGAGACACGCTACAACGCAGAGTTGCGTTCTGAAGCGAAGTATAGTCTAGTCGCGGTTTCTCCACACTTTTTGAATCAAACCTTTTAAAAATCACCTCATGTCTGATGTGTTTGGTTATTTCCTAACTATGCCATGTCTCAGAAGCGTTTCGTACTTCTGTTAACGCAAGAGTACCTTATTTTTGGTTTAAATTGAACTATTGCTAATACATTATCTATAAATTATAATATTTTATTTGTAATTAATACGAATAAAAACAGTAAAGAAACAGGCGTGTTGGTAATGCCTAGTATGAAATAGTTCTTATGCAGATTATCATTGGACTGATTGCGCGCGAATTCGGCGCGTTGTCAATTTTGTGTAATTTTCTACGCTTGATTCAGCTTCGGTTGCACTTTGCAGATGAATATCCTAGAAATATAACTTTCGCAGAGCTCCAGAAAAGTTGTAAGTAACCTTGAATGGTCTGTTGTTCATAATAGGCCTGCAGGTCCAGTTATGTCCATAACACCTCAGAAGGGGACGGAGGGAGATTTACAGTACATCGTTGGATACAGGGTTATTATCAGAACTTTCTTTCAGAAACGTCGACAAGCTAGAAAAACTAATAATCCAACGTGGAAAGGGGAGTTTCCCCTCACAGCGCCTCCTAGAACACTGCCAGACCGCAGAGTCGCTGCGCCGAGTTGCAGGCTGAGTGAAGATCCGAGCGCAGCCTCTCACGGGGCGGGCACCGAGTCCGTAGAGCCGGGAGGTGCATTTAATCAGGCGGCGAAAGTGGACNCTGATCCCGGGGAGGATAGAGAGAAGAGACGGACGAGGAATAAGAAGCGGGAAAGAAGGCCGTGAGTGTGTCTTGCCACAGCCAGGAGGGTCGGTCGCCAGTCGCCGGAGTTTTAATTACCAGGGTCGCAGCCTGCATGTCACGTCGGCTCCCGGCTCAATGTAAATAAAGTGGTTGGCTGAGAAGGCCGCTGCTGACCGGCGACACACAAAGACGCCAATTACAGCCCTTGGGGAGACCTCACAAGCCATCCCCCGCGTCCTGTGGTCTAGGCTCCGTCGTGGCGCCTTTCCATTTGTATTCAACAATAACCTTTACATGTAGTTGTAATAGTTCATCCTGGCGTTGTGTGGTAATTGCGAAACGGAAATAATATATTCATAATTAAAAACTCTGAAGCATTAATTACGTCATAAATACTTGACAAATTTCAGAATGTATGTTTGTTCTACAGCGTAATATACTCGTATACTGCCAGTGGGGTATAGTTGTAGTTTCTCTAAACAACTGGAATAAGACAGAAGCGAGCAATTATAACGTTTCGTGTGAGGCCAAGCCTACATCGAGTTATGTTCCGCGTTTGAGACCGAGAAGTGCGCGGACGATAAGGGCGACGCTGTACAGCGCATCAAGTGCGCCATGGCACTAAGCGCAGGACTCTGGAATCTTATGCAGTGTTCTCCTCGTGCTGCGTGGTACAAAGTCTGCAGTAAGGTTTAGTTCAAGATCTTCAAGTATTTTTGTATGTATTGAACTCGTATAGCCTACTCTGATATATAGGTCTTTGAAAAACTACTCCTTAGCTATGTTGTGGAATGGTGTTTCTAATGTCCGTGACTTATTCAAAGCACTCAACAGGCTTCGTCTGAAGTGTGTGTTCTATTTGGAGATGAGTACATTAGATGCATGTGTAATAGTTTAATGGAAAATCGACTACTTCAAACACTTTGCAACGCAGTTCAAGTGCCAGATAAGCGGGGCCTAGACCTCCAAACACAGCTCAGAAATACAGTTTTATAGTTGTCATTTAAATACTCAGCCACGTCGATTGCCACGCTCGTGATAAGAACCCCTTCATTGTGATTAATAATTAAGATAGTTAATATTTATGTAATCGTGTTGTTGTTTTGAAAATCTGCAAATGAATAAACAAATGTAAAAATATTACATTTTATAGGTAATACCTTAACTAGGACTTTCAAAGTGCAAGGGGAAGGTACGCTATTGTTTGGAGTGGGAGAATCCCATTGGTAAATAGTTTGCCTGTGTTTGCGACGACGAGGGCTGGATGATGCGTTGTGAGACGATGTTCACAAGGCAGAGAGACCCCGTAAGGGCGGATATGCCTCGTGGGATCGCGGATGAAACTGCGACGTCCACAATATGAAGTCTTATTAAGTACATCTGCTGTGGTGGAGTCGTCTGGCAACATACGGATCCGCGACAGGTCACGGAAGTAATACAGATTAATGATACAGCTTGACTTATTTTATTGCTTCATGGAAACCCAATTCAGTTAGCTATTGATTTGTCCATGTCATTTTCAACGCCTCCAAGACACGATTCCGTCAGAACTTCCGTGCTGTTCTGGGTGAATGTTAATTAAAAGTCTCCAACACGCACTGACAAACCCGAGATCCGTACTTCTTCCCGGCCTGGCGCCAATGTCAACTTCAAAGCGGGGCATGGTTTTGAACCCATGTACACTGAAAAATAACTCTTCTTCTTAATACTATACAATTACATTTTTCAAAACCTCTCGGCGTAGCCAGGTTCTTCACGGGATGAAGATCTTAAATAACAGGGGTAATAATAATTATTTTCAAATTTATTTCCAAGCAATCCTTAAAATAAATTTTTNGACAGGTCACGGAAGTAATACAGATTAATGATACAGCTTGACTTATTTTATTGCTTCATGGAAACCCAATTCAGTTAGCTATTGATTTGTCCATGTCATTTTCAACGCCTCCAAGACACGATTCCGTCAGAACTTCCGTGCTGTTCTGGGTGAATGTTAATTAAAAGTCTCCAACACGCACTGACAAACCCGAGATCCGTACTTCTTCCCGGCCTGGCGCCAATGTCAACTTCAAAGCGGGGCATGGTTTTGAACCCATGTACACTGAAAAATAACTCTTCTTCTTAATACTATACAATTACATTTTTCAAAACCTCTCGGCGTAGCCAGGTTCTTCACGGGATGAAGATCTTAAATAACAGGGCTAATAATAATTATTTTCAAATTTATTTCCAAGCAATCCTTAAAATAAATTTTTCAAACTTGATATTTTGGTATTTATAGTATCACTAGTTATTTACAGCTAATGTTTACATATTCGCCTGTCAGCTTACTTGAATCAATAAAATGAAATAATTAAAATCAGTTTATATAAACATTTCATTAACGAGTATTGAATTA
Organism: Clitarchus hookeri; assembly: GCA_002778355.1. Taxonomy (NCBI): domain Eukaryota; kingdom Metazoa; phylum Arthropoda; class Insecta; order Phasmatodea; family Phasmatidae; genus Clitarchus; species Clitarchus hookeri. The sequence goes on along the minus strand of NQII01000235.1, from coordinate 834,974 downwards.
CAATAAAAGGTTTATATTGTATATGTGAAAGTTTGAGTATTCACAATGAATTGTGTATGACTGTGATTGGCCGCAGTGACGTCGCTGGCTGGCATATTCTACCCGGAGCACCATGAGAATACCTACATCATGACTATGGACAGGCATGCCAACACAGTACAGCACCCGGCATAAGGCTCTGCACCTAACAGTACTGAAGTCAGTTTCGGAACTCGACACATTTTTTAATGAGAAAGCAATAACAAATAAAGGTTCACAAATTGCATTTATAGATGAGGTCATTATGAAAGCTACCATCATTAGCGTTCAATTCTTAAATGTATACCTACATTATAATACTTAATTNTAGATGAGGTCATTATGAAAGCTACCATCATTAGCGTTCAATTCTTAAATGTATACCTACATTATAATACTTAATTTCATAATTAAGTATAACACTTAATTTCATAATTAAGTATTATCGGGGTACCGACTACAAATGAATTCAGATCATTATAAAACAGCTGGTATTCAACAAATAACGGAATTTTACGGATTCTAAATTATAATAAATCAGAATTAGTGCATCATCATATAATGTAGATGAGAAGGGGGGGGG
>NQII01000235.1:821947-833011 GCA_002778355.1 Clitarchus hookeri | reverse complement strand
CTCTAACACTAATCCTTCTCCCACTGAGGCCACTCTAACACTAATCCTTCTCCGACTGAGGCAGCTCTAACACTAATCCTTCCCGACTGAGGCCACTCTAACACTAATCCTTCTCCCACTGAGGCCACTATAACACTAATCCTTCTCCGACTGAGGCAGCTCTAACACTAATCCTAGATACCAGCTCACGGTCCGGCCTTGCGCGAATAAAGAGAAGGGAAACGCTGATCTGCCGAGCTACCCGCGCCGCCACTCAGGCAAACAGAAGGTGTTCCACATTCATATTTGCTCTCACCGCGGCTTGTTTAACCAGGAAGCGAGCATAAAAAAGGCGAGAGCGCTGCGAGACGCCCCTTCTCAGTCACACGCCTGGGCCGGCGCATCCGCCGTCTCTCTCTGTCGTCGAGCCTGCGAGTTGACACCTGCGGAGCTGGGCCCTCACACTACCGCCTTCTTCAACCCTCGGTGAAATGCTGCACGCGTTTCTTTATACGCGAGGAATGGAGGGTGGAGGACTACGAGCCAGCCGACGGAAGAAAGGAAAATAAGGTGGGTGAGGCGACGACAGAGGGAGAGAAAAGTGTGAAAGATTCTCGGCAGGAAAACAGGGCTCGAGAGGTCACAGCTCCCCCACCCCCTCTTCTCCAAGCCGAGTGTCAGGACGCAGGTCTTTTTTTTTTTTTGAGGGCTCGGTCGGGAAATTTTTTATGGTCGCTAAGGACCCTTGATCTGGCGCATTTGGAAGGAAAAAAATGGGGAGGGTGGTTTGCCTTTTGTGCGATGATCTGCCTTCCTCAGGGAGATGGGAGCTGAACTTATTAACCGACATAACGCAGTCTTCTGAAGGAGTACTGTGGAACTGCGTCAATTAACTCCCTACAAGACTGAGACAGAACATTTTAGAACATTTACCAGTCAATAAGATTCACATAAGTAACTTAAGCAGTAAATCAGTTTACAGCGTGTGACTTATTAAATAGTCATTTCAGTCAATTTAACAGACAAACTAATGGTAAAAATGCCCGTTTTCCTTCACTTATTGATGAAGGACATTATCCACTGATTCATCTATCATTTCATTAGCTATTTTTCCAGCGATTGGCTTATNTTCACTTATTGATGAAGGACATTATCCACTGATTCATCTATCATTTCATTAGCTATTTTTCCAGCGATTGGCTTATTGACTGATGGAACAGTTAAAACCCGGTGTATCAAATGAAATAAGCATTATCTTAAATGGGAAAATATAGAAAACTGACTGAGAAAATGTGTATCTGACGCACACTAGCTGTAAATAATTTCTGACGCGTTACATTTTTTGATAATTCTCTGTCCAGCACTCGTCATAGAGAGATGGATACCTAACTCTATATTTGCAGCGTTTATATTTCAGCAGAAAATGTGGCGTACTTGTGCTGTAATAAAATAGCAGAGAGTTAGTATTTATAGGCTCTTAATCCTTCAAGCCTCTTTTCAACAATTCAAGACTATCTCCAACAGTTTCAGCCTGTTAAAGTCAATGTAGAAGAATACTAAGTTATAGTTGACAGATATACAAAATAAAGTTTTCTTTATTTGTTGGACTTCAGAAAGAAAAAGGATTAATAAAAACACATGTTTTAATTTTAATCAAGTACTGTAAGTGAATTATACCATTTTTTTTGGTTTTAATCTGATATAGTCTACTCACAAACTTATCTTATAAAAAATAAAAACAAATTGAAAAAATAAAAAATAAAAAAGGATTTTACTTTTGCGAGATTTATTTGCAAGATGTAAGCAGATAACCGGTTATCCAAAATTAAGCCCATTTTCTAAATTCGTTATATTTATAACCGAAATGTTCCGTTTGTTGCCAGTTTACAACGGAAAGTGTAAAAAGTCTGAAAAACAAACAAACAAAATTACATTTCACTTCAGAACACAAACAGTGTTTTTAAAGAATACATCATTTGTTGACTAAACTAAAAAAAAAAGTAAATAAATAAATAAATAAATATATATATATATATTCTAACACCTTAATTACATATATGTACCAGTAATACTTTCCTAAACTTAGCAATAAATAATTACAATAAACTTAAAAAATGTAATAATAAAAATACAAATTAAATATTTTAAGTTATCTAGTATACTTTTTTTAGACATAATTAAAAGAATGATGAATAACTGATATAAAGTATATTCACAGTTTATTCGCGTTTCGTTGTTTACTAAATATATTATGTAACACGAGCGTTTTATATTTCTCTCAACATAAAAAATATCTTACTTTTTACTAAATGGAAATNTAAATATATTATGTAACACGAGCGTTTTATATTTCTCTCAACATAAAAAATATCTTACTTTTTACTAAATGGAAATGATATTATATATATAATTTAATTAGTAATTAATGTGAAGAACCAGAAAGAAAATTAATACGCTGGTAATACCTAGTAATAAATACGCTGGTAATACCTAGTAATAAATACGCTGGTAATACCTAGTAATAANTTATATTATATATATAATTTAATTAGTAATTAATGTGAAGAACCAGAAAGAAAATAAATACGCTGGTAATACCTAGTAATAAATAGTTCTAATACAAAATGTTATTAAATTGAGTGCGCTCAGCTATGTTTGCATGAGGAGGACGAATACCCTAGAAGCAGAACTTTAAAAGGGATTCACAACAATTCGAAGTAATCAGGAATGGATGTTGTTATAGGTCCTTATGTATTTCTGAGTGCACTTGGCTGCATTTGCTTCATCAATAGATAGCGTTAAAGTATTTATTTTAACGTAACATCGTTACAGCATTTTAGGTCGACCAGCAGAGCTTTCCATTGGTAGCAGTAGAGTTAGCTGTACGACTTTCGGTAGTTGGAACTCTCATACAATGGAACTCGTAAATTTATTTCATGCCTAGTCTTATATGCTGTTTATTATTTTAATGTTATACGTTCGAGGGCTTTAATTGTAAGAATTGTTGTTTTTTGGCATCTGAAACAAGTATTTGCGGTCTATGTAAAGCTATTTCATGTTTATTGAATACTGTGTTACATGGGCTCTATTTTTTTTTCAGTTGTACCAAAAACGAATGCATGTTTATATTGATATTTAGAACGCGTTACCTATAGTTTTAAAGAACCTTCTCGAAACTAGCCGCAGGAGCTGCAGTGTCTAGGAGATGCCGCCAGTGAAGACGAGCCCCTCCGTGCGCACCACCTGCGAACCCTCACCCGCATGTCTTCTGCACACCATCCCCCGGACACAAAACTACCCCCGAGGCTACCACCCCGCTTTTTTACCCTCTCTTCTCCCCTCTCTTCGTTTTTTCTCCATCATCATGTACCTAGCTTTAATTAAATCTCTCCTTCCCCTGCGGGGATAGCTCCCCCCTTCCTGCAGGGCAGGCAGACTATCGACTGGAGCACGGCGTGTGAGGTGAGAGAGTAGTCACCGCACTTGAACAACTCCTCATGACGATGTGCGGTCATAACTCGCCCAAGTAACGCTCAAGGCCGTCTCAAGTCCAGAACACTAAGTGCCTTTCCGTCCTCTCATTGGCTGCACGAGCCTCTGGGCACGACCCTTGTGAGGTGAGAGAGTAGTCACCGCACTTGAACAACTCCTCACGACGATGTGCGGTCATAACTCGCCCAAGTAGCGCCCAAGGTCGTCTCAAGTCCAGAACACTAAGTGCCCAGAGGCGATATAGCGTGACGGTGCCTTTCATGAGCGCCTAGCCATCCTCTCATTGGCTGCATGAGCCTCTGGGCACGGCCCTTGTTTCTGATTGTCAACTGCATGCAGCGGAATATCCCTTATTGGCTAAAAATACCAATTACATTTAAAACTACACAACATTTATTATCGATTTATCTATATGGCAAATATAATAATAAGTTAATAGTTCAGGTTGTGTGCCCGTAATGAAGATAAATTAGCATTTTTGAAAAACGTTATTCTTTAAAGTTTATGTCAACAACAAATAAAGAATAAATTACAATAAGCGGTGTGAATCTTAATCTTAGGTGCAAATAGACATTTTATGTGTATGTCTGTGATCCTCTTAGAGCGCCCTCCAAAGATTATAGTTTCATGCAGACCGACGACTTATTTAAGTGTTTCATTTTAAGTTACATATTCATTTCAGCCACGAAAGCAATAATTTTTGTAACTTAATTAAACGTGCATAAAATAAATTTATAAAAATTATTTGTAAATATTGTCACAAATTATTGAATTACTTACAACAACAGTAGTAATCATAATGGTCTTTCCTGATGAAGGTTTCTCTGCGAAATACGCTCTGTGAAGAATCCAATATATAGTTATGCTTTAATTTTGATTAAAAGCAGACTTCTATTATTCGATTTAAAAAAAATAATAAAGTGAAACAAAATTTTTTAAATTGTTCATGCATGTATGGATTTGTCTATAATATGCAAAGTAAACGGTACTTTCCTGACAATCTTAGTATTTTGTGAAGTAGTTGTTATTGAGTTCTGCCTGTCAGGTGGAGTACTGTATTGGAACCCACTCTTCTTCTACGTTAAGGCTGTTTGCCACGAAAAAGTGTTCTATGTTATTTTTGTACCACATACTGTTAAACTTGCAGACATTATAAATTACTACACTTTCTTCGCAAAAAACCTATTTTGAGAGGACAGTTTTATAAAATAACATGGCAAANATTTTGAGAGGACAGTTTTATAAAATAACATGGCAAATTTATAATTTCAATGTTTTAGAAATGTACAAAAAATGAAAACTAAGTAACGTACAGAAGTGTTAAGTAAGTAAGTAACTAACTATGTAAGTAACCAAGTAAGTAAGTAACTAACTAACTATGTAAGTAACCAAGTAAGTAAGTAACTAAGGAGTAGCGATTCTCTCTGAAAGAAGACAAGAGCTACTTCAAGACGGCTATAGAATAGCACAAGACAAATCTTTTGAAATTTAAAAAGAAAGCATAGAAATAAGAAAATTCTTTCATTTTTTTATTTGTAGCTGCCCCTGAATGTTTATGAAATAACTTTTGCTAACTATGCCTTAAAATGAATTAAGACAACACCTCTCAGTTGCCCTTGTTAAATGCCATGGAAATAGTTTTGTTTTTATTTGTTTGTACATAAAAAAATAATAATAAAATTTGAACTTTAACATGTCATTTTGGAAAAAAAAAATTCGATTTAAAAAAAACTATGAGGAAAGATTAGTCACTGATAATGTCTAAGAGTTGAACAATATGTGGTACAAATATAAATCAACACATTTTCCAGTCGCCACGATGCTCTTAAAAGCCTCGGCTAACCAAAAAGGCGCTATTTATTATTAGTACAAAACACCTTTCAGCTTGTGGTCGTTACTAGTAAATACTCATTCCACACACAAAACATTTGAGAGCGCATAATGTTGGCACCACGGCATGTAAGAATCCCAATTCTAGTGTTTTGTGACGTGCAAATAAAATAAAAGGAAACATGTAGAAAACATTAAACAATTATGACCTAAAGGCCATGTCATAATTTATTTGAAGGCATGTGTAGCAAAATTATATTTGACAAAATCTCAGACTGCTACAAATAAAAATTTTGCAAATTTTTGAAATTCCGAAAAAATTTAATAGCGTGATTTCAAGGATTTATTGAATACATTTAATGGTGTTATAATTTCACGTGAATTACCTTAATTCGGTGAATTAGTTGTTATAATTTGTAAATCTCAAAAATTCTCAAATTATGATTTTGACATGTCTTAATGCAAAAATATAAAGTTTAAATAATGACTAAAATAGGAGAGTATTCCTACGAATTTGAAATAAAGAACTAAGAGGTGCAGTGTGCTGCGAGGTGTGCGGCAGAAGGTGCAAGTGGCAGACAGTTCTCTCTCCCTCTCTCTCTCTCTCTCTCTCTCTCTCTCTCAGAGTGAGGAAGGGAGAGCCCCCACAACACTGGAGGGGGGACGTCACCCGGCTTTCTGAAAGACCTGCGCGCGGCCACACGACGCAACTCCTGTGCGGTTGATTAGTTTGTTTGAAGGCGGCGTGACGGTGTGTGTTGGCGGGCTTCAGGCCCGGGCCGCGGGCAAGACGCGAGCTGCAGGGGCTGGCCAGGAGGTCCTGAGGGGCTTCCCCCAGGTCCCGTGGGAGAGGAGGCCTTACATCGCTTCCTCCTGCAGCTCTGCCCTCTCACAAACCTCCACAGCACACGCGCTGACCAGCGAGGGAACTTCAGCAATGGCCAAATGTTAGTCAGCTCACGGTCTTTATAACTCCCGTAACCCTGGCGGCTTCTCCCGCTGTTACAACCCAGGGAGATGTGCCGAAACGGTTCACAGTGAATCGACACTCTGGGCCTCGAGAAGCCTGAGTGAGTACAACTCCGCCACCAACCCCGATAGTGCGTGTGGTCACGGGTTTTCTCCCATCGGATGAGACACCTCATTTCCGCAAAAAGTTTTCATCCCACGCTAGATTTTCATATAATTTTCACACGCCTACACCTCTCTTTGTATGCTATATGTATGCTTTAGAACCGCTGCTCCATCTACACCTCATTCTTCTCAGCCGCTCTCAGGACCTCGATGTTAAGAGCCGACTTAATCCTCTTATCTCTCAACTATTTTAATAGTCTATTGGCGGTTTCTTCACACTTTTTGAGTCAAACCTGTGAAAAATCACCTCCTGTGCGACGTGTTTGGTTGTTTCCTGTATGTGTAATGTATAACAAGTGTTTTATACTTCTGTTAACATATCATTACCTTATTTTTGTTTGATTGAACTTTTACTTACACTTTATCTGTAAATTAAAATATTTTATTTCTAATTAATATGAATAAAACAGGGATAAAATAGGACTGTTGACAATGCCTAGTAATAAAGATNGATGTTAAGAGCCGACTTAATCCTCTTATCTCTCAACTATTTTAATAGTCTATTGGCGGTTTCTTCACACTTTTTGAATCAAACCTGTGAAAAATCACCCCCTGTGCGACGTGTTTGGTTGTTTCTTTAATATCTCGTGTGTTACAAGCGTTTTATACTTCTGTTAACATATCATTACCTTATTTTTGTTTGATTGAACTTTTACTTACACTTTATCTGTAAATTAAAATATTTTATTTCTAATTAATATGAATAAAACAGGGATAAAATAGGACTGTTGACAATGCCTAGTAATAAAGATTTCTTATGCAGAATATATTATTAAACTGAGTGCGTACGAATACGGTGCGCTGTCCCTTAGGTGTAATTTTCTAGACTAGGTTAAGCTTAGTTAGCATGGGGCGGAGGAATATTCTGGAAGTAGAACTTTAGCAGGGCTTCACAGTGTGAAGTAACCGTGAATGGACTATACTCGCTGACGTCATGTTTTTGAGAAGGCGTATTCATACTTGTCACTCCCCAAGTCTGAGAACCAAGCGTACTTTCATTTTCAGAGCATGTGTATTTAACATCGCCAAGACTTAACATTAATCTGAACTAGCAAAGGGACGTACGTAATTTTAATCAGTACTTTTTTTATCTTGACAAATAAGGAAACTTTATTTTACAACAGACTGGTGTGAGAGTTTTATGCCGACAGTCTTTTGTTTCCGTCGAGAACACAAGAAAAAAGTCTACTAATCGCAAGCAACTCGAAGACACGTCAAATGTAAAATAATCGGCTTGTGAAGGTGGACACGAGCCAAAGTATTCTAAATACTTGTCACAAAATCTTTGTACGTAAATCTGTTGTTACCTGTGGGATATGACGAGCAGTCGGCAATGGTGCGGCGTTAGTTTGCTCTCGAACTCAAAGCTGGAGAGGGCACGACCTGCTCACACTCGACTCATGCCTTAAAGCGAGTGCAATAATAATCGATTCAGCACATCACCACGAGTATAACCGATGGATGGGAGGCGAATCCTGGAGTTCGTGGTCGTGTATAAGCATACTGGTCGCAATTTTGTAATAATTTAAAACGAAACTCTATTTCACATTATTGTGAGGTAACTTATTGCACTTAAGAAAAAGGCCTGGCATGCTGTTCGTCTNACGAGCCAAAGTATTCTAAATACTTGTCACAAAATCTTTGTACGTAAATCTGTTGTTACCTGTGGGATATGACGAGTAGTCGGCAATGGTGCGGCGTTAGTTTGCTCTCGAACTCAAAGCTGGAGAGGGCACGACCTGCTCACACTCGACTCATGCCTTAAAGCGAGTGCAATAATAATCGATTCAGCACATCACCACGAGTATAACCGATGGATGGGAAGCGAATCCTGGAGTTCGTGGTCGTGTATAAGCATACTGGTCGCAATTTTGTAATAATTTTAAACGAAACTCTATTTCACATTATTGTGAGGTAACTTATTGCACTTAAGAAAAAGGCCTGGCATGCTGTTCGTCTNTAAACGAAACTCTATTTCACATTATTGTGAGGTAACTTATTGCACTTAAGAAAAAGGCCTGGCATGCTGTTCGTCTCCACGAAGACGAGCAGAAACGTACATCACTAGAGTCTCACTGCTGTTTTCGATCGGTGATGATATTCCGGTCGCTACTAACTAAATTTCTCGACAAGAAGTGAATAGGCCTTTACTTTGCGCGTGTACTATGAACTGAAGGAAAATCAGTTCGTCTGTTGTATTGAAATGTATTTGTTTGTTTTTGGAAAAATCATTCAGGTAAAATAAGATCGTGCGGATTGGAGGATATATCTGGGCTACTTGTCACTATATACCCGCACATTTTTATGAACCAAAATTTAAGATATCGGAACAACAAAAAATATACGAATTATCTTATTCTCTGGAAGAGGTTCTGTCCCATTAAATACAGTTTGTTTCTGAATCTTGTTGATTACGTTTACAATAAATTGTATTTATACAATCTATATGAATTTTTATTTTTTCGGTGTGTATGTGAAAACATTAACTCCTTACTCTTTTCTATCTATTTGAACACGGATGATTAGTATCTCAAAGCAAGTATCAAAAATTCATTTATTAAGCATTGTGTATATGTTTAGACCAATCGATAAGAATATCCATAGTCGTTTACCAATTATTAATAATAAAGATGTCCAATTTTCATAATACAAACAAAGCAAGCAACATCCATGCGAAGACATTCAACAAAGTTAAACATGGTTGTACTAGTATAGAGTTAGTAAAAGTTCACTGTTTAATAGCTTACAATGTAATATTAAAAATATTCGGACGGAGATGGCATTTATTAAAATCGCAATGCAATGCCTTTGGCCTTTCTATAATGAAGAATCTACATTTGTCTATAAATAGTGAGCCAAATATGGTAACCTCTTAAAAATTACAAAATTTCCATCTCATATCCGTTGTGAAAAATGTACTAACTTGTGAAAATTTACGAAAATTATTTATGCTTTCTGTAATAGCTAGATTTTTATATTGATAATAGATATGCGAACATCTGCAAATTCACTATTTGCAATGTAACGACAAAAACAATTGTGTCGTTGTAACTCTGTGGCACATTAACCTTGGTAATTCTTGAAAATCTTCACATTAATTCCATCTGTATTGTATAGTATCTCTATGTGATATTTATTATGTGTATAATGAAAACTGCTGCACTGTTCGGTATAGTTCCTCAATGGAACTATGCTCTCTGGGAAATTGACGTTGAATAATAAAAAGAAAAATGTTTTACATAGATATGAGACGCAGATTGTTATCCATTAAATTATTATAAGTAGATTTATAAAAAAAAAATTAACTTTGCTTTTATCCTTTGAGAGTGGTTAGTTTGTGCTCTTTTTGTTACTGCTGTCCTGTACGTATTTGCCAAATACGTAATATTGACACTGTTAAAACCTGTGCCCCAACACTTCAATCGAAGGCATGGTTCACTGTGGCGAAGGCGTCCTTTTCATTTCTACACAGCGCAACACAAGTTTTGTGAGCGCCTCATACCTACTGTTACAATTTTCTCTGAAGTCAGTGTGCTAAACCAAGTTCGTTAAGGGANAAGTTTTGTGAGCGCCTCATACCTACTGTTACAATTTTCTCTCAAGTCAGTGTGCTAAACCAAGTTCGTTAAGGGATGGAGGTCTTAATTAAATAAAATAGTTTATTATAACTTCCTCATTTTATTAACAATAATTACAATTAAAATTCTTTTGATTGAACATCTCACAATAAATTGATATCACCTGCAGTTTACAATTAATGACTTCAATCAACAAAATTTGCTATTACCTAAAATACGTTAACGTAATTAAAAATCAGTCCCAACAGAATGTGTATCAAAACCTATTCNAAGTTTTGTGAGCGCCTCATACCTACTGTTACAATTTTCTCTGAAGTCAGTGTGCTAAACCAAGTTCGTTAAGGGACGGAGGTCTTAATTAAATTAAATAGTTTATTATAACTTCCTAATTTTATTAACAATAATAACAATTAAAATTCTTTTGATTGTACATCTCACAATAAATTGATATCACCTGCAGTTTACAATTAATGACTTTAATCAAAAAAATTTGCTATTACCTAAAATACGTTAACGTAATTAAAAATCAGTCCCAACAGAATGTGTATCAAAACCTATTCNAAAAATTTGCTATTACCTAAAATACGTTAACGTAATTAAAAATCAGTCCCAACAGAATGTGTATCAAAACCTATTCAATAAGCTTACAAATTATGTGTCCATGTTTGACAGTTCCGATATTTAAACTAAAGTCAGTATAAAATATTATTCAGTCCCGCCTCAGTTTAGTCCATGTCCCGCCAGTGCGCAGTGTTCTAGTGTTCTCCGAGCGCCCTCATGCACAGTAGCCTTCACTCGTCGGGTTTCACACCTCTCGTCCATTCACACCACAAACCCCTCGTCCGCCGTCGCTTAGCAATCTCTCGACGTCGTCCGCCGGTCAATGACCGCACTCAGCTAAAAGGCTCCTACTAGGATTGCGGACAATCCAACTGCGGCTTGTATTTATAGGGTCGTAGGCTATCAGCCAGAAACTTCTCTAAATCCTGCGTGGCGCTGAAGGTCCTAATTCCCAGAATATTCTTGTGCATCCTCTACACTTGTCGGCTTT
>NQII01000235.1:769052-821820 GCA_002778355.1 Clitarchus hookeri | reverse complement strand
TGAGGAGGGGGAGGAGGCAGCAGGTCCTGCAGGGACGCGGGCGGACTCGACGACAAGAGCCAGTCTGTGGACTAATGAAGACTTCCCACTCGCACGGACTTGCTCCGAAGAATGGCGCGGATGTTTGCCTTCTCGTTAGCTCCGCGGCGGGCTGCGTGTGGCAGGGCAGACAAGTACACTCCCTGCGCCCTCAGTACGAAGTATGATCGGCGTTCGCCCTTCAGCAGCTTCTCCTTCGTCGCTCTGAAATATTTTACCTCCTCAATCACGGTGTCCTCTATCTGGGATGTTGCACGCACTACGGCTTTATTTGGCGCGCTCTGTGCATATGTTGCAAGGAGAAGCTCCAATGAGGCAAGTCCGTCACTCGTGGGAGGTGACACTCGTCGTGAAACATCTGCACCAACATGAGGTGCAAACAACGTTTATAAGTCCCACTTTATGAAAGAGTTTTAAACTGACAGTTGTAGAGTTGAAAAAAATGTAAATTGTTTGTTGCAGCGACTTTAATTAAATATTGAGCAGTGGCTGAGTAGGGTTTATATCAGTGATCATTATCACTGATGAATTTGCTTCCTTCAAAAGTGTTTATTTTCTACTATTTCTAAGATTTCGTATACTGTTTAAAATTTTCCGCATATTCACGGAAATTTTTACGGAAATGCACATTTCACCCTTTAAAACCAATATCAATTTACGGAGTCGAGTGTTAAAATTAAGAAATATTTGGACGAGTACTGTGCTCAAGTCATTGTCACAAGCAATGTGCTGCAGACTTGGAGTTCGACTGTTGTGATACGAACCTCTCAGAAACTAGACCAGTAACACGGCTTACGAATCATTTGTCACAAGGGAACAATTAGGCGTTGAGCCTCACATTGTACAGCACTGGTCAAAATGCACTTCTTGTGTGTTGTGTGCACAACGTGTACTTTGGTTTAATTTGTCTGAGTGGGTTAGTATACGGTAACTCTCTCAGTACACAGAACGTAAGCAACCTTCCCTTAGTGTTGTCAGAATTATACTTTATGTAATGATCATTTTACGACATTGTAACATATTGGTTATTTTTATTTCTATGTCATTATCATATTTTAGGCCACGGGCATTGAATAAAATAGTAGTTTTTATTTTCTCTATTTTAAATTCGTAATTTAATAGCTTATGCAATAAATATATTGTTTACCAAACCATTTGAACATGTTTATGTAATTGATGGTTTTGCTAAATTACGTTTACTTATTCTAAAGTTTAACTGAAATTATTATTGGTAGAGTTAAGTCCCCTTATTTATGTCGTAGGAATGTGATTAGAATTTGTATGTACTCCACATAATGTTGTAAAATGATATAAAGTAATTTAAGTGATCATATGTAAATTAATTTTTATGTGGCAATTTTAAGTAGGGATAAGTCAAAGGGGATGAACCATGGCTAATATAGTGTCTTCACGCGGATCTTGGAGGAGGGGAAGACAACCCCTTTCTAACGGCACCAGCCGAGGGAAAGTTTCTCCGCTCATGCGTCGAGGAACGAACTAGCCAAGTCTCCAGTGAACTCAAGATGAAGCCCCCCCCTCCTTGTGATATAATTACAAATTAACTTCACTTATCTTAATATTAGGAGTACGTAATTTCACATAATAAGAAAAATTATACGTCTAAGTAAAACTATGCAAGTCTCATGAAAATTGGAGAAAATGTTGGTGTGGAATCGCGCAAGATATATATATATATATATATTTGTGCTTATAAAGAAAATCACACGTGATTGGGTGTCTCGGCTTCCCTTGTGTTGGTCGGCTGGTGCGAGCTGAAGGGAAGGCAATACGGTGACTAGCGGAGACGTGATAGGCGAGGATGGAAGCCAGATTGGTCCTGGTGCAGTATGAGAGAGTATTGGCAGTTTAATGTAGTATTTGGAAGCACCCATAGTTGCAGTCATTATGTNGTGACTAGCGGAGACGTGATAGGCGAGGATGGAAGCCAGATTGGTCCTGGTGCAGTATGAGAGAGTATTGGCAGTTTAATGTAGTATTTGGAAGCACCCATAGTTGCAGTCATTATGTAAGCTCGGGACTTCAGATCAGTCAGCACGGATAATTATGTGAGTAGGAGTAGAATTAATTGTCGACTCTAGCTACAAGACACTGGACGATACTCTCTACGGATTCTGTAGCGATATGAAGCTGATTTGAATTCTTTGATTTGAGATTAAAATCCGAAAGGTAAACACGATAAGTGTAACATTAACTACAGCTGTACAACATATGGGCTCCGGGCAAATAACGAAGTGCATTACAGAAGCGGCTCGATACAGAATTTGTGTATGTATCTTACGCGTGTATTTCGAGATAGAGCACTTTGAAAAGGCCGTTGTTTTTGCCATGCTAGAGTACTGTGAAATGGTGTTTCAAATTTGCGTGACGTCTTGAAAGCAGTCAACAGGCGTTGTCGTCTGAAGTGTGTGCTATTTTCGTAGATGAGCACATTTGACGCATTTCCAATAGTTTCACGGGGAAAAAAGTGTATTTGAAACACTGTGCTACGCATTTAAGAGGGCTGGAGTGGAGAGATTTGGGCGGCTCTTAACATTCAGGTCTTGAGAGTCGATGAGGGTGAAACGAGGTGAGTATGGAGTAGCACCGGAATGCAAGGGCAGTGGGAAATGGAGATCCCCGAGAAAACCCTCCTTTTATCCATCTTGGATCTTTATTTATCGCCGTAATATCCATTTCCAAAATGTTCAGCGAAATTCTTATCACGCCATAGCACACATACTTATTTGTTCAACTCCATAAATGAGATACTGCTCTATTGCACTTAATAATAACTGGTAACAGCTGGGCAGTTATTTCTTGCGGGCGGCCACAGGAATGATACTAGCCAAAACATTGAAATAATATCAGCTTCAGAAAGATAAAAAGTAATTCGTTATGCCTTGTCGATCCGTATGGCATAATAATAAGTGTGGCGTAATTATTAGTCTGCACTGCAGGTAGTCACGTAAATGCAAGCTCGGAGTGCGATGCCGGGGCTGTAGAGGAACAGGTATGCTGCCACGGGATGGTGGCTGGGTGGGCGTGGTGAGGGGGTGATAAGTGTAATAGCGGTGGTATAATCAGTGTTAACACGACAAGGGCGAGGGTAGCGTCTTGGCTGCGTTCCAGCCCACGCCGACCCGCAAACAAGACGAACTGAGAACAAAAGAAGGCTGGTTATCTTCTGCACGACTCCCCGGGGAAACGCGGGCAAAAAACACAAGAGTGGAGAAGTGGAGAGGTGGAGGGTGACGTAATAGAGTGGGAGTGCATTTCTCGCCGCCTCTTGTCGCCGATTGAGGAAGGATGGCTGCTGATGGCATCCACGTTGCCACGTCCTTGGACAAGCGGCGGCCGGCCTGCCACCTAGCGGCGTGGAGAAGCAGCTTCATAATCCGGCACTCTCCACTGTGTTCTCTCCTTAAGGCTGTTCAAGAAGCAACATTGTTTTTCTAGATGCTGAGATAATTGTGTTGTTTCATAATATGATATTGACAATGACTTAATTAATATTCAAAACAATTCGAAAAATAACATGCATAATGTATTTTACCGTAGATATAACAATTAAAACTTCAAATTCCAAATAATAAATTTGAAAAAAATTATTTAAACACCACGTTTGGTTGTTAGCTCAAGTGTTTATTAAAGACACATGAGTATCATGCTGCTAATTCTTTAAATTCCGTCACTAGTTTAAAATGTGTCGAGGACTTAACTTCAAATTAATTTTACTTTGAATTGTATGCCGAAAGAAAAAATTGAGATACGGGTGAACCGCGTTGCAAGCTTCCATGAAATATTCTTCATGACCTGCTAGTGACATGACTAGTTGTTTTAAGCTGTAGCGTTACGAATTAATTTTGTTCAATTATTAGTATTATAAGTTAAAATATGTAAATTTTAAATTCCTGCCACCCGTTTCATTTTTTAAAAGGTTTTTTCCTCCGTTGCTATACTTTTTTTAGACGATTAGTTAATGTCACAACGAAATATTAGGAATGCTTAAATAATAGTTGTAATCTCTTGAACGCCCTCCACGACGGAGTTATACGACTTCAACTCAGAATGCATAGATCGCCATCAAATGTGTTCTCCGCTCACAACAAGGGTTGTGTATAGGCATTATTGTTACAAGCGTCTGAGGGGCGTATCTGAGTTTGCGAAGGATGGAGGTCTTAATAAAAATAAAATAAAGCAAATTCGATTTTTAATTTATTCACACAGATATTATTCACATCATTAAATTATCTGTCTTCACTATTTCTCTTTTTATTTTACNGATTTTTAATTTATTCACACAGATATTATTCACATCATTAAATTATCTGTCTTCACTATTTCTCTTTTTATTTTACAGTGAGCACAATATTTAATGTTCATTTCAACTATAATTAACGCCCTTCTTTATGTCTTTGTTTGGTTATTGTCAATTAACTTCTTAGCATCATTAACACACGTTCAGTCTATCTGTTGCCATAATTTGTAATGTCTTTCACTGACGCATCCGGTCCATTAGTCCAGCTTTCAGTACTCTCCCCTGCTCTGATGTTCGCTGTCGCAGATTTTCCTCCCGCTGGTCACTTCTCTCGCCGCGTGCTTCACTTCTCGCTGGTCGTCTATCGNTGTTCGCTGTCGCAGATTTTCCTCCCGCTGGTCACTTCTCTCGCCGCGTGCTTCACTTCTCGCTGGTCGTCTATCGTTGAAACTCATCCATTCTGCAAACCGCCAACTCGGAGGCAGTACGCGCCTTTTATAGCCACTGGCCTTGACCTGGATGGTTCGTCGCACCCCGACTCTATCTGAGAGCAACGAGGTCAGTAATCCAGAGCATTATTTGAATGTCTCAAAGNCGTCGCACCCCGACTCTATCTGAGAGCAACGAGGTCAGTAATCCAGAGCATTATTTGAATGTCTCAAAGATACTCGATACCCGAGGAAGGGAGCGGGATGCACCCTGATAGGCATTACAGGCATGCTTTGCAAACATTCCTTTATTAAAAGCCGCTGAGTCTCCGATTGCAGCTGATAGCGCGCGCGTCAATAGATCATCAGTGACTCGCACGCTCAGAGAAGCCGCCTGTAACAATGTTAATTATTACCGCTATCTACAATAAATTCCACTTATACTCTACGTTTGTTACGTTTCAACGAGGTTTGTGCTGAAGATGTGTATTTCAGTCGGTCAGATAATTTATTCGCCTCTTCAGGATGCTGGAATGGTGGGATACAACTCCTGGGTACGATTCTCAGCCGGGTTGGGGATTTTTCAATAATAGAAAATTCCCTCCTCGCGGTCAGGACTTAGATGCTGCGTTGTATTTTCATCTTGACACTGCGAGGGGTAGTGCGGACTAGCTAAACCCTTATCTAACGCGCTGAACCGTTATTAGGTGCATAAATGGGACATCCTCACAAAACTGCATAAACGCTTATGGGTGTACCTTGCAAGAAGGACCTGACAACATAGAACTGAGACGCACTCAATCAGCGTAGACACCTCCAGGTAACACCACAGACACCAGACACATTGACCAAGGCTGGTGAAGTTGTGTGTCTTCAGTGTGCTCCCAAGTCACTGACACTCAGATACACCTGTGGTTCGGCCGTGGTACTACACTCACTCACCTCTAATATCTGTGCATGAGCTGTGTTACCACTCACTGCGTCCACCCTTCGAACTCAGTAGTTCAACGTCCCGCCAGCAAGGCAGATACCTCCTTCCCCGGCAGCAAGGTTCACACGTGGCACGAGTCGGCGCAATTTCATCTAGGAGATTTGTGGCATCGGTCAACCCAGAGGACACTCTTGCGTACCCACCATCACCAGTGGCAGAAGATGAGTTCAGTAAATGGGGGCTTCTAATGTCAATGTGACAACCCACAGAGTGGTATGTAGCTGCACGATTATTGATACATCGCGACGTGAGCTGCAATGTTTTCTCTTGCCAGAGGATGTATGGAGAGTTGGCGGCAGCGCTCATCTCGGCGCTGGACCGCGTCACGCTACTTCGCTCTCATCTCGTCAGGGGCGGCAAATCATCCATCCCCCTCTAACCCACCCTCGAGTGCCACGCCCCCTCCCCTCCCCTGCCTCGTCCTCAGACTGAATTATCACTCGTAACGTTTATACAGCCTATCAGGGACCAATAAAACTGACTTTAAGTGCCCCTGATAAGCACCGGGAGGTCCTTCTACAGCCACCCCCTTGAAAACTTGACAACCCCCCTCCCACACCTCAACCCTTATCCCAAACAAGGATACTGCGACGTGAGATAAAAATCCGGCCCATTTATCTCGCAACAATATCAAACCCGAACCCACCCCCCAGAACTTCTTCCTCCACTGCTGCTTATTCCCGTAAAAAAAATGTTTCTCGCTTGCTTTTCTCTCTTCCCTCCCCCTCTTCTCCTTTCTGCAATCTCCGCGGTTTGCGGCGGTCTTTGGAACTTAATTTCCCCCACCCTTTCATATAAAATGTTTCACAGGGCAACAAAGAGCACTCGGAGAGGCTATATCTATTTGCAGATGGTTCAGTGCATGAGATCACGAGTCCATTATTGTGTCTGCTGCGGAACTGCAGAGCGTAGCGACGACAGAATAAACGTTCTGACATCTTAGCATTTCGAGAAGGTGGCGTCACAGACGGCTCTGTCCACAAAGTCAGCCGCAAAATTAGCAAGTTTACATAGATGTAGGTTCCAGGTATAACACTCGAGCCGCTTGCATTTGTTTACCTATCGCTGTCTTGGCGAAAACTATTTTAAAATTACAGTGGATATCATTTAAGCCCACATGATATCACAGACAAGATAATTTAGTTATTAAATTGGTTCATTACTGGCCGAGTCCTCAAAAGCAAGTAAATACGAGAGCGAATGAAATTAAAACATTATAAATATTTGAAATTGCGCGCTACTGTCCCGTAAGTTGGCAGTACAGTTACAAATAGTCAAGGAACATGCTAAATGTGCCAGGAAAGTGCAGACAAACACACGCTACCACAGTACAAGTTTGTCCAACCTCACACCTGCACGAAACAAGAACAGCGTTATGCTATTCGGTTTTTAAATAGTAACGGCGTAAAACCTATTGATATTCATCAACGTATGACGATTCAGTATGACGATGCATGCTTGTCACAGCAGTAAGTTTAGGAATGAAGTAGGAAGTTCAGAAATGGCGTGACTTTGGCAACGGTCGCTCCTGTCCCCGGTCAGGCACGAGTTGTGACGTCAGAGAATGCTGCAGCAGTTGAAATCTTAGTGATGGAAAATCGCCGAGTAATGGTGGATGAAAATATGGAGATTCAAAAAATTAATCATGGCTCACCGCACCACATCGTTCATGTCGTGCTCCAGTTTGACAATGTGTCAGCAAGATGGGTTCCCCGGCAGTTCGCTCCAGAATTAGTGACGTGTTGACGCCTGTAGAGAACTTTTGCGGAGCTTTGAAACAGAAGGCGAAGTCAACTTGCGAGAATCGTTACTGGAGACGAGGCCTGGATCCACTACCACGAACCAGAAACAAGAGAGCGTCTGGGAATAGCGCTACTCCTCAACATTTAAAACCCAAGTAGTTCCGGACACAGCCATCTGCAGGGAAGATTATGTTGATTATGTCGACCCTCTGTTGAGAAGAACGAGGCCTAGCCTCGTAGCACTGTGTGATTGGAGAAGGCAGCAGCTTACCCGAGAAGGCCCGATGTCGGGTGCACCGGAGCTTCAACTTCTGGAGCCTTGACGAGTCCCCAACGCGTTTTACCGCTTCTCTTACAACCCTCTCGGCCAGAGGTACGCCCGTAGGCGGCCAGAGAAGTTTAAGCCCCGGTGCACCCGACATCGGGCAGATCTAGTTAAGGGCACTGCCTACCGGCTGGCAGCTGCGAAAATGAAATAGAAAATCCCATGTTAAGGAAATTTACTCTCAGGTCGTTAATTTTAAAGATGGGCTTTTCAAACCAAATTTATTCGCCGCGAATGTTTTAAGAGAAATCCCGTACAGCGGAGTTGTTTCCATAACATGTATAGTCTGTTTAAAAGGAATTTTTAAAATTTATGTTTTACAAAAAAGTACATACTGCCTATCTATATTGAAAATATACGCTCGTGTGGATCTTCTCCTAAAAATTCGTGAAGAATACATTTTGTTTGAAACAAATATCTTCAAAATTAAAGCGCTGAGGCGAAATTTTCTTAACATGGGATTTCCTATTTAAATTTCGCAGCTGCTAGTCGGTAATATGTGCCTTTAATAAACATTAAGTTAAAATATAGTAATGCAGGGAGACTGTAACAGTTTGTTAAAGTACAAGGAGCGGTTGTTTATGATCTGTCGTGCAAAACACTTCGTTAAACATATATTTAAGAACTTACACTGAGAAACTGATACATCCAAAATTGCCAGGATAGAAAAGACTTAAGGCGTTGGATAGTTAGTGGTGAGGATGAGGTGGCGGTAACTGCGGCAAACAGCGGAAGACAAATACACGCGCTGAGTAGACTCTAAACCCTAATCAGAGATATGAATATGTGAAATAACATTCACTGAAAGTCAGTTGATAAGCTACTGCCGACTGGAAAATCAAGGAAATTAACTGGGAACAAATTACTTGCGGCAGTGGAGTTCTTGTCATTCAGTGCCGATCACAAATAATTCAGTGAAATTCAGCAATCATATTAATTAGTTGTCAGGCACTGATTATCAGTCGCTCAATTTCCACTAAATTCACTGATTTGTCTCAATTTACACTGTTTCATTTTAAGTGTGATGCATTTATCCCCTTCTGTATGGCGAGGTGGTCTGTGCTGCTGTGGAAGTGTTGATCGCCGGAGACTCGGCAGGCAGAGAGGCGTGTGCGGACAATTAGGGCTGGGCTTGCGCTTGAAGACGCCACCCCCCTCCCCCTTCCCATCACCACTGCTCGCTATTGTTGCTATTGACGGCGCGACAGCCATCAATTAAGGCAGGCCTCCCTGCCCTTCCCCCTGCCCCCGGCAACCAATTTCGCACTCGATTGTTTCTGCTCCACGCACCCCTCCGACCTCATCACCGCGCGGCGGGCACATTTTTACCAGCGCAACCCTCTGTGCTGAGCTGAGTGGTATCAACACAGAGCCTGGACCGCATCATCGACAGCATCTCATCACACGCCGCCAAGCGGCCCGTCAGCCCTTATCATAGGTACCGGAGGGCAGACTACACAGTTAACTGCATCGCTTATTAGTCACTAAGTTACATGCAGTTTACTGGACTTCTTACTTCATCACTACGTTACATATAGTTAACTGCACTATTTGCTTTATCGATACGTTTCATTTTTTTGTTATTTTTTTATTGCTTTACACAATAATGTATACTAACGTTGCAAGGAGTCCGCGGTGGTGTAGCAAACCAACCTCCGTAGTGTAGTTGCCTGCACACCGCATTACGGTGCGAGGGGTTCCGGGTCCGAGGCCCGGGTAAGGCATCAATGTACTTGTTTACGTTTCTAAGAGTCATCCTCTGTAGAATCACGCTTGGCCGAAACGCTCAAACTATTTTTAGTGAAGGCAGGAGAAAAAAAAAGCAGACAACTTGCCTTGCTTCGAAGCAAAACGGATGCTTCTCAGTCAGGGGCAACCAGAATTTTCACATGTGGGGAACGAGGCGGACATTTCCTTTGGTTGGCGGGTTTTCTCGAAGCACTCCAGTTTCTTACAGTGACGGGTTTCCTCGAAGCACTCCCGTTTTTTTCACCCTTGCATTCCACCGCCACTCCATCGGCACCTCATTTTACCCTCAGCTACACTCAACACTCCACTGCTAATCGCACATCAAAGCTTCTGCACTTATCTGGGACATTTAAAATTAGTTGAATTGTAATTACAGTTAAATTAAGTCCAGTCGTTTCGTTCTTAATTTTCCAAATTTACTGTCATTAATCAATATAATTTTAAGTTGGCTTGTGAAGGTACTTTTTTAGACAATATCTTTAGATATTTCCAAACTTTCCTAATTTCTCACCGTTTTACACGACCCAAAAAAAAATATCAGTTGTAACTTAATATGTAACAAACAGGGTTTCATACACATAAACATCTCTACGACCAAAACCAATCTTTAATATAGGCATCTTTTTTTATTTCTCGAAAATTCATTTTTTCCCCTTTTTGTGCACACGATATTTCTGTATCATTTCATATATTTTATACATAATATAATTTCATAAAAATTTGCAAACTAATATTGTAACTTACCTCATATAAAGCAACAGGCAATTTGCAATCAATGTGTAAGCTCGGGACTTTGAATCAGTCAGCAATGAGAACTTCTTCAGAACGGGTAGAAATAACTTTCAGGTCTAGACACAGAACACTGAGCAGAGCTCTCTTTCCAATTCTATTGCGGCATGAGCTGATTTGCATTATTGTATTTTAAGTTAAAATTCGAAAGTCAAGTGATATACGTAGAACATTAACAACAGCTGGATCAACAACACATAGGTACCGGGAAAATGTATGAGAGTGCATTACAGAAGTGGCCCTATACAATACAAGTTACTACAATGATTGGAAAGATTTTTAAAGCTTCAGTTATAAAAGGAAGTGATTTATTTTACAGGACACCAACGTGGTAATGATCTCCGGACTGTTTACCGACTCTCTCTCATTACAATAATTGTTATTACAAGTAAGTTACGGTTATGTTCTGCAAAGGATCGTAATCTGAAAACATGCAGCATATACGTCTTTAAATTTTTGCAAACTAAAATAAAACCTGTAAAACAGCAGAAAATAGTTGAAAATTTACTAGTGTCAGGGGACAGTGAAAACAACAACATAGAACAGGTAAACTGTGTGGTCTGCGAAAGATGACAAAGATAACTCCGAGTTCAGATTTTTGTATACACTATATATATATACATATCCTCTGATACAAAATTTGCTGTAAAATATTTAATGTTTCATTTACAATATTAATAAAACCCCAAGAATGACACGAATAAAAGATTTTCAAAAAATGTTACCTTACAATTATTGCATTAAGACTTTTACATAAATTTGGTTTCCTATACGCCTAGTTACCTTCCTTTTTTGTATGATTGAAGGTCTCTGGATCTCTGCTAAAAAAAAGTTTTGCAAACAGTTTTTTATACTCGAAAATCGTTGATCTGCCACTCTTTTGGAACACGAAGTCTTTCCTTTTTCTTCCATGCACGCTGATAGGCCCATTTTCAAAAACGTTATACCACGCTAGCCAGGGCCATGCTATAAGGCCTGGCGAGTGTTATGGAGGGGAGAGGGGGCAGGCCACCAAGACACATCGTGTGCTCAGAATGACGACGGTAACACAGCAGGGCAGCCATCTTGGCGGCACCATTTCCCAGTTGACACAGTCAGTGTATTGACGCACTATCCTAGGTTAGTTCTGGAGGTCGTGTTAAGGTTGGGGTAATTATGTTACGCACCGACTGACGCACGAGTAGCGAGAACTATGCGCGGACTCGGCTCTGAGGGGGTGATGCACCTCGACCCTCCCCTCCATCCAGGCAGACACGCTCGCAGTCCCGTCGCCAGGCGGTAGGCAATGTTTGACAGCTGGCCTGGCTAGCGTCACAGTCCCTCCTCCCTCCTGCTGGAGAAGCCGACGATTTGGGAGGATGCGCAAGAATATTCCGGGAACTAGGACCCTCGGCGCAACGCAGCATTTGGAGAGATTTCTGGGTGATCGACTTCGACACTATAAATACAGTTGGAAATGTAGGGTTGGCAGTCTTTTTGGGGTAGCCAATTGGCTGAGTCGGTAATCTAGTAACGTTTGGTGCAGCAAGCGACATCGTTGAAGATGACGGGCTACGGCAGGAGATTGTGGGCCGACGGNTGGACGGACGAGAGGGCGTGAAACCTGACGAGTGAAGGCTACTGCGCACGAGGGCGCTCGGAGAACTCTAGAACATAGCGGACTGGTGGGACCCGGATTAATCTAAGATGGGAATGTATTAACATGTGATAAGGACTTAAGTGTAAATATTGGAACTATCAAATATGGGCTTATAATTTATGAAATAATTGAACATGTTTTGATGCACTGTTTATTGAGACTGATTTTTAATTATTTAATTACAATTAATTTCCTTGAGGAAATTTTAAATCGTCTTGATAGAATTCATTAACTGTAAAAAGCAAGTGATATCATTTTAATGTGAGATGTTGGGTATGGGGAATTTTGTTTGCGGTTATTGGTAAATAAAATCATAAAATTATATTTAACTCTTTTATTTTATTAAGAGCTCCATCCCTTATCGAACCAGGTTTAGCCCAATACCTTTGAGAAATTGTTACAATATGTTGAAAAACGTTTGGTAAATACGCAAATATGCAGTACAGTTGACCGGCCAGACAGGCGTGCGCGTAACCACGCCTGCATGGTTCACAGCCTGTCGTTTATGCAGGCCGTCGATCAACTCCTACCACCTGCATCGAGCGTGCTTTCTCAGGTTATTTACAGCACTGCTCCAGCAGATGTTGATGCAGTACTTTGACATGCTCTTTAGCAAGTTTCAAGTTGTGATTTTTACTTCGAGGTAGTCAATAATAAATATTTCTACCGTAAAAAGATAATTGATATATTCTTCCAAATTTCGAAGAAAGAATTTTTTTTCTGTTTGCTATTCACTATTTTGAAAATTGCAAGATACTGAGTCATAAAACTAAAAATAAATGCTCCAGATATCTGAGCCGTAATCAACGCACACAATAACGGATTTGTAGTTTTTGCTTGTCGTTAAAGGAAAAAGAAAACTGGTTTCACAATGTAGGTTTAATGGCTTCCAAACTTCCTCGTTGCAAGTTGAAAAAGGCGTGCTGATCGCTGCCCACGTGGCTGCAGGGGCATGTCCCTCGCACAGAAACTCACGGCGTGCTAATACAGGCAGGTAATGTTCCCCTCTGCACGACCCTGGCAGCTCCCTTCTCGCCCGAGGACAGGGGAGAACCCGCGTCTTCACCACGCCGTGTTGAGCTGCAGACACGGCTCACACCACCCCCAGACCCACGTCACAGCAGTCAGAAGCTCTGTTAATTACCGCCGTGTCACGGCCAGGGCAAGGCGAGGTGCAGACGTCCTCCTCAGCCCTCCACGCTGGACAGCATTCCAATACCCGGCACCGCCTCCCTCCCCCCTGCATTCCCCGACAACCACCAAGATAAGCGCAGCCATTCGCAGGCACTTCACCCCCTCCGCCGCCCGCACACTTGCAGCGATACGCTAAACAGGCGTCTCGTAGTAGCTACGTGTGATTGTAGATGCTCATTTTCCGTACGTGAGGAACAAACCTGCTTCTTTTCACACTTAGCGGTGTCACGAGTCCTGTATACTTTCAGGGCTGCCACTTAGTTCACGTCAATGTGAGTAGTATAAATCATAGCGTTGCTATGGAAATTATATTGTAATTAGTAGGTCTGAAAAATGGTTTTAAGCATAACAAAAATATTCCTCGAGCCTCTAATGAATGTTATTGTGCTCAGTATAACACAATGTCCTGTGTTTTTCGTCACCTAATAATACAACTACTCATAATGCATACAAAGAAGTGAAACAAGTTACTGTCTAGTTTCGAAGCACGTGAAAAATACAAAAAAAAGGCCTTTTTACTGCAATTATACTATATTTATAAAAAATATTACAGCTGTAGCTATGTTTTAACATATTGTTCGACATTCTCTCACGGTCCGTGGGCTAAACCAGGTTAGTAAAGGGACGAAGATATTGATTAAATAAAAGAGTTAATTATAGTTTCCTAATTTTATTTACAAAAACTACAAACAAAACTCTTTCGACCCCAATTTTTACAATTAATTCATGCCACTTGCTGTTTACAGTTAATTAGTTCAATCAATACAGTTTTCAAACATCTCAATGAACTAGATTAAATTAAATAATTAAAAATTTGTCCCAATAGACAGAATATCAAAACCTATTCAATTATTTTATCAGTTATGTGTTCATATTTGAGATGTGCCAATATTTACAATACTATCCGTATCACATGTTATTCAGCCCCACCTCAGTTTAGTCCATGTGCCACCAGTCCGCAATGATATAGAGTTCTCCGAGCGCCCTCACACACAGTAGCCTTCACTCGTCGGGTTTCATGCTCTCTCGTCCAATCACACCGCAAACACCTTGTCCGCCGTCACCTCGCAATCTCTAGTCGTCATCCGTCCTCTACACCTCGCTCAATTACCGCACTCAGCTAATTGGCTTCCACAGAAAAGACTGCCGACAGTACACCTGTGTCATCTATTTATAGGGTCGTAGGCCATCGCCCAGAAATTACTCTAAATGCCGCGTTGCGTCGAGTGTCCTAGTTCACATAATATTACTGCGCATCCTCTAAACTCATCGACTTGTCCAGAAGGTGGAAGGAAGAGGGGCTGTGACGCAAGCCAGGTCACCGCTGTCAATTATTTTCCCCTCCCCCCGTGGGTGAACGTAGGGGCAGCGAGTGGGTCTGCCTGGGGGGAGGGGAAGGTCGAGGTGGGTCACCCCCACAGAGGCGGACAGCGCATGGATCTCGCATCAGTGCGTAACAATACATTACAATACTACAAGAAGCGTTAATGAATTATTTCGCTTGTGTTTATGTGGATTCTGAACTAAAGTGTGTACCTGTGAATGGTAAAAATGTGGCTATGCATAATCCTTCAACTATTGATAATTCTCATTTACGTAACTAGGTAGCAAGTCTAGATTTTAATTGTGAACGTCGTTTGCACGAGACTGGGAAATATGAAGGAATCACATCTAACCGTTAAGTCTGTGATGCGATGTTTCCAAGTAGGAGCAGTAGCAGCTACATGTCAATTGTGCTATTTCTCAATCGCTGCTAGTTCCGATATTCTTGTGCAGGTACTCACTGCGATATTGAAATACGTGTGTGATTTTCAAACGTTGCGATTTGACAGCCCGTCTGTATGATGAAGAAATTCCCCTGACCCTGGAACCTAACAACAGTAATCCGCGATTGTGAAATTTTAAGGAAACATGTTACAGAAAAAACGTATTATTTCATAATTGTAACAAGTACTGTTAAACTTGTGGGCATTACATACATTTATTACTGCCTGGCAAACAAATATTTTATACCGAAAAAATATTGCATAATGGCATGCCAATATTACAATTTTAATGTTGTTGGGATGTGCAAAGAATGAAAACTAACTCATGTACTGAGATAATTCACACTAAAATAAGATACCACGAGTTACTTCAAAAAATTCTTAAAATCACCCTATGAAATATTTTTGCAATAAAATTTTTTTTTACAAAATAAGGAAATTTCGTTGCGTATGTTCGATTTAAAGTAGTATGTAGTTTTTTGTAAAATAAATTTTGCTAAGTATAGAGCTTAAATTAAAATGAATTAAGACATTAACTTTTAGCCTCCGTTGTTAAATTTTCTGCGAATATCGCAGTTTATTTTATTTGTTCGTCTCGATGAAGCTTAAATTATTATTTTGACATGCCATTAAAAAAAAAAAAAGTGATGTAATTTTTTTAAACGAGGAAAGTCTACTAACAAATTATGCCAATAAGTTGAATGGTATTTCGTAGAAATATAAAACAACGCGTTTTTGGTGACTTGTATATTTAAGGCACCCGTTTACCTTGCACGCAACTTGCATTACAGGATGTTAGTCCCGCAGGTATATGCAGCACGACGAGAACCCTGCATGCTAGTATAGTTCAGCGTGTAGGGGCAATGACGCACCTGATGCGCGTAGTAGAGTCTCCCTTATTGCTCCAGATCTCCTAAGCCGCAAATGTAGAAAACAACTCCAGGTAGGGTTCCCCTTTAGTCTACTTTCCAATGTACTGCAGGGAAAAGTTTACTATTTTACGTTGAAAACAAACGCCTGAAAGAAATGATCTCCTATCATCAGAGCTGGCTCTGCACAACCCAATCAAACAATTTACGTAATCGAAATTTATAAATTATGAACCGAACCATCGCCGGTTTGGTTTTTTCCCCACACGAACGAAACACCTTTCTTTGCATGGTCATTGAGTCCCCTCGACATGGTGGGGTCAGAGTTTGCTAGTTTTCTGGGGTTGGGTGGTTTTATTCTAAGGAGCCAGTGACAGGACCTTCATTTAACACGCACAGTCCTGTGCTGGGATGCATTTCTGCGACATTTCCTTTAAGGACATTCCAGACCATCTTCCTCTGGTACAAAGAAACCAACAAAATATCCGAAGATATCGCGAGAGTCACTCTACAACGTGTTTGGCGTTTATAAGTCACAGGGAAGAACATTAGTGTCTTTTAACTCTATTTGTAACTCACATAGAGCTAGTGTACGTAACTGTACATAACGCACAAGAAGGATATCTCC
This sequence comes from Clitarchus hookeri, assembly GCA_002778355.1. Classification (NCBI taxonomy): domain Eukaryota; kingdom Metazoa; phylum Arthropoda; class Insecta; order Phasmatodea; family Phasmatidae; genus Clitarchus; species Clitarchus hookeri. Next base: position 805,403 of record NQII01000235.1, on the reverse strand, counting down.
GACCGGAAGTGAACATTGCGAGGCTCAGAGCCTCATGATCTTCATTATGGCAATTATAATTAATTCAGAAGCCGTGCTGCTGGTCTAGTTTATGATTGGTTCATGTTACTATAGTCCAACACGAAGCCTACAGCTCATAGCTTGTGACGATGAAACAGGTGTTGTGTCGACTTGAGTACAGCACGGTTCACAAAATATCTGGTTTGAAACACCTCAATCCAAAAAAATGAAATTCCATGAGAAAGAATTAAGGGGCATGGTTTACGAAATCAGTATTTTTACACGATTCTCATCGTTAACTGTTATTCAGAAAGATTTTAGAAAGTTTGGCACAAGACGTAAATAATTATTTGGAACACTTTTTTACATGGCGAGGTACTGTATTCACTGCCTTTATTATTCTTGGAATACTGATGGAAGATAAGAAAGAATATCCCACTTCTTATCTCAATTAGTGCTCATAGAATAATGAAGGCAATGAATATATAACAATGTAAGAAGGTGTTAAAGAGTAAAAGTTTATGACTTGTGGCAAACATCTTGATAAGCCCTCTGTAAAACAACTGAGGACAAGAGGCTGATCCCGTGCAGCACTCCTCTCAACACGGCTGTCGGGTGCTACGACGCCCATGTCGTGGAGGTGGATGCCGGGGTGGTGCTGCAGATCCTGGTCTCGCTCACCAGGAGAGGTCTCACGGCAGGATCCACGAGGATCGATGCGCCTCCCGGAGCGAGGCGAAGATACGGCGGGAGAACTTGGCAAATGAAACACGGTCCGGAAGAGCACACACAACCTTCTAGAGCACAACTTCCGTCGCAATGTCGCACGAGGTGCTCTCCCCTCCCGCGAAAAACAACACTCGTCCTAGGACTACTTCTTGCCGCAGCTCGGCGCCGACAACATTCGTCCTTCATCCTTCCTGTTTCCACTCGGAGAAGTGCTGAGGTCCTTACAAGAGACCGCCCCACGTCGGCGAGGGAGTGATCCTCAGACGGAGAGTAAGGAGTTAAAGTTTGGTCTCAACTCACTGCGGTATGTAAAGCCTCTCTAGACATCGACGACTCCCAATGATACTACGCTGGAAGCCATTTGTATACTAACTTGGAAATCATAAAATTAATTATTCTAATTCTGGCTTTGCACTAGAATTGGCTTTCTTCATCATCCTTGCATCATCAGCGTGGCTGTGACTAATTGCCAACAGATGAACAATAAAAAAAAGCGATTTTACAATTTTGTGCTGAAAAACTGAGAACTTGCAAAACCATTACTATAATATTACCCTGGATAATTTGTAGTTTTCAAATAAATTCCCTACTGCAGATAAATCATGGTAGTGTCAACACGATAAGCATTGACACTACATTTTTTTTGCTGTCGTTTACCACGCCGGTCTGAAAGGCTGTTTTCTAAGCGTTGGAGTAGACAATTTTCACTTAACATTTTACTTTACACACTAATGAATCAGACATCTCTCATATAACAAAAAAGTTAGGATTCCTAAAGGAAAAGTTTTACTTAGTTAATATGAACTTTTATGATCATGAAGAGAGCACTGAGAGAGGCCCCTGTCAAGCTCGTATACAGTAAGGATATCTATGCCAGTAAGGACATCAATGCCAGTAAGGATATCAATTCCAGTAAGGATATAAATGCCAGTAAGGACATCAATGCCAGTAAGGATATCAATGCCAGTAAGGATATAAATGCCAGTAAGGACATCAATGCCAGTAAGGATATCAATTCCAGTAAGGATATCAATGCCATCAGCGACCACAGCTCGTAAGTCGTTTCCGAACCTCGTGAAACTATATTTCGAATAATCTCTGCTAACTGCCCTCGGTTTTTTAAATTTTCTGTAGCAGAGTAACGAGCTGCTAGTTGTAGCGACCGCATGTACTCCGCGAGTACTTCCTGTTTGGTTTGTTCTAGTAAACAGTAAATAGTGAACTATCTCAATCAAACTAGGTTTTATTTCCGTTGGAGTGGAGTTCGTGCGCTGCAACACTCGAGCTTTTCTTTCACTGGTCATTTGCTAGGGAATTATGAAGCTGAACGCAAGGTTTTAGGTGTCCGCGCGTGACGCAGAGTTTAAGTTTTAATTACGGCTGTTTATATTATAGGTTTATTCTACGTCACCAATACTTTGTTTTGCTAACGGGTAATTTTTGATTGGACTGCAAGTTCGCAGTTTAGTGCAGTAGGAGGGAAACGGTTGCGAGTGCAATCTACATTAGTCAATGATTCAGCACCAGAATGTTGTTCTCGATGAGCACTATTCTTCAGGTACCAGAGGTCCTGAATGCAGAAGCTTGTTGCTACTTAATGAGCTAGAACCGGAGGCAACCACTGCTCGCTCACGTCAGTCGCTAAACCATTTAATTAAACTTAATAAAACTCCTGCAACCACACATGTTTGTCCTTTCTTGGTAAACCAGAAACTGATGACGTACTAAGTCAAATATATACTCTCACACCTACTAGAAGAGCTATGCGACTTAATATCGGGTGACGTTTCATACTAGAGATTCGCTCGAGTTTTACAAAACCGGATGAGCCATGAGCTGTCAAACAAAACACTATCACAAAGTCGCTCGACAATAAGTGAGTCTTATAGTCTACCGTTATACTGTTTTCATAATTGGCAGATCACTTCGATGTGGGCAGGACCGATGCCTCACATATATCTGCTTAATGTCCGTCAATGAATTTGACCCTTTAAAAGTAGTTTCAAATGAATTAGATACAATTATTCAACAAAACATTACGAACAAAAAGATATAATAATGTCCTGGGGTTTCAACTTTTCAAGGTCTACTGAACTTCTGCTACTGCAAGGAAGGCGCATGGCAAGTGAATTACAAAACTCAACCATTAATATGAAGCACAAAAAGCTCTTCAATGACAGTCGTTTTTTTTCAGTTCACAACAGTAATGATGTTGGCTACAAAGTGAATTGAATGATAAAACATCTCAGTGCTCATTCGTAATGAAATTTTTTTTCCAGACACGCATCTAGACCGACGAGGATCAGAATGCAACGGTCAAGGAAATAGGGAGGTTCTTATGAAGGAAATGCACCGACATATTCCTATTCTTCAAGTTAATGTATGAAAATACTTCAAGTAAATGTTTGCGGATTGTTGGCTTTCGTTGGTAGTACTTTGACAGGAGTTGGACCTCTCAACTACAAACTCAGCGTGTCACCATTGCGCCACCTTGCTCGATATTGACGTGATATCTTGAGCATGAAGATAACATTTATCTAATAAGTTGCGCACGCGACAAGGCTTGCACACATCACCTCATCTGAAGTTAATTTTCTGGAGTCATTTACTTGTAACATTTATGTACTTGGAATAAAGGAATGATATAACTCGTTAGTAAGTACTTAAGAATATGCTTCATGAATTAATTTTTAATCTTATTCAAGAAGAACAACACAAAGAAATATGGTGTCGTAGTCAGATAGAGGTGGCCACTTTGAATATACCAGAGCGCATTTATAGAATATAACGGATGCAGTTTTGCATTCACAGCGAAAGTGTTTTACTGTGGATGACGTGAATTGTTTTGCTGCCAACTAAACATTTGGTGCAGCCACTAAACCTTCTTTCAGTAATACTAATATGTTAGTGAGCACTAAATATCTTTAGTAAGCACTAGCCACTCTACGTGTTATTGGGCACCACAATCTGTTTTTTACCAGAAACAAAAATTTCGACTTCGAAAACATCAACCAAACAGTTTTTATAGCCACTTACAAATTTTTTTTTTCAGTGCACTGTACATTCATTAGGGTATGACTTCGCATATTGGTAAAGCGTTTACGGTCCTAACAATAGCGTGGTTTCACCGTGGCGGCGTTGAATAAAGCGATCAGAAACATGGCAATGTTAATTTGAAAAATGACAGCATCATACAAGATGAGAAGTAATAGCAGAGCTTAAGCAAGGCTTTCTGAAGTGCTCAGTAATACGTGAACAGCCTTTATGTAAAGTGGGAATGTGTGAAGTAAGTGCGCCTTCTTCACGACCTCAGGTGTTGCCAGTGTGTGCACAAGTTGTTCAGTTAAGAGTTTAAAAATGAAACTGGGAATAGGGGCCGCATCACGGAACGTTTAGAGATTGGGAACGAGTGGTACAGGAGACTAGCTACAGTGGATATAGGCGTAAACTTGTAGGCAACTCATGTAGTATGTGAGGTTCATCTATCGTCCGCAAGGTGGCTCTGGCGTCCCTACATTAACACAGCACGTGCGTGTATCAACGACAGACACAACACTCATAGGATATTTGAAGTGATGGAGCAGAATCTCGTCCACCGTTGTCATGCTTGCGTTGAGGTTGGTGGCCGTCACTTTGAGCAACTCTTGTGAGCCACACACTGATACTTAAACACTGGCCCGTCAATGGAGTACTTACTGCCTGTCAACAGTGGACATACGCAATGCCAGTAATGCACGTATCCAATACGGACACCTGCATTCTTGTAGACATATGGACGCCCGTATCTCCTTCCTCTGGCTTCAAGGACCACACATCTCAAGACGTCCCGTGGTGCGGTCTCTATCCCCAGTTTCATTTTTACACGCTCTTCCTGAAACATTGTGTATAAGCCGAGTTCAGCCACGTTCACAGCAGACACTGCACATCCCCGAAGTCAGGACGTAGCCCCATGTGCGAGGGATGGCCGTCTCCCATCTACACCCTCCCTCGACCTTGATGTATGTTTCATTAGTTCGCGCCGCTACCACTGCCGGCGCTGTCTCCTAATGTCTTTACTTTATAAAACAAAACGCGTCGCCTGCAGCCTGCGGTCTAGCCTCCCCCCACCTCCCCCTAGCCACGCTAAATTCTCGTCGCCACTTTGCAGAAGACGCGCTGCTTGGCGGGGGGAGTGTTGTAAGAAGGAAGGGGGCGGGGCCCCGGGCTCCGCCTGGAAACACCCTCCAGGCGCCGAGGCTAAGAGCATTAAAGGGACATTTTTCTCTCGCCTGACGCCCCCCAGGGCGTCTTCAGACCTCCAGGGCTTCTCCTCCGGGCGCCTTCACACCACTGGAGAGCTGGCTCCTGTAGTCTCGTGAAAAGTCCGCACCACGTCACTTCCCCTTGTAGCACGCCGCGGCTCGTCTACTGGGTCACGATGCTCACTCGCTTGTCAGCATGTCAACAGCTCAGTTCGTAGACTGACCCACCCACAGCAGCACACCTGTCAGTCGCAAGGTTAATATGATGAACGTCTTTGTATATATATCAATTTTTAAAAGACAAGCACTTTTAAATTAATTAAATACGTTAACAAAATTGAATTTAATAAAACTGCATTACAAAAAAGTTAGAGTAAGTATAGAAACATCTCAAAGCTCTTGTGTACATAACATGATCTAACCTAAAATACTTTCCACGTTGTTTATGATAGTCGTACTGTTGGGACACAATGACTAGTTTTGCACAGCTAACGTGATAACTCAACCCCATATTTCCTTTATGGCCCAATTACGTGAGCATCGCTAACCGGGAGAAGCGGAGTTGACGATATTCCCACAGGCAGAGACCACTACGCTTCATTATGTAGAACTTAAGGTAGACACCGTTTATTGTTTTTACGGTGCAATAAGCGATACAATGGCTGACAATTCCCCTGTGCGTACAGTAGACAATTCATTATAAAACCAACCAAATTTATTTGTTTATTTACAGAGACTGGAGAAATTCACGAGTCTGATGACTCGAAGGCTAGAAATATTGTTCATTGTCTGCTTGGTTCCACTGTGAGCAGCAGCGACTGGAACTGTGCTTCGTTCCGTTTCCTATTGACCCCGAGTCATCGAGGAGGTGTCATAACAATGTCAGAAGAACAAGTCTAACATCTTCCTAACTGTATCCGCGAATTCTCCAGGTTTCTACTAATTTTACCGCATCTGTACATGTCCATTCAAACGAAAATCACACGTCCACATAAAACGCCCATCACACATGTCCACACAAACTCACATCACCAGTTGAGCTTACCTATTTACCAATAAATTGCATTTCATCATTACGTTCACATTCAACTCTTTTACGTGAATACATAACAGAAACTCGCCGAAACTTTATTACAGGCAAGTTAACATTAATTACCTCACTCGCAGAAAAATATTCCCAACATAAAATATCACCAACTTCAGCGTTCTGAAAATAAGCGTAATTAGTTTTGGGGAAATTGCGATCTCGACGAATAAACACATTACAACGAAGCCAGTTTCAATACTGACAACTATAAATTATCGACCACCTTGGTACTGATACTATCCGAGGCATATGCAGACGTACTGCCACGCAGTTATGCAGATTTTGGAACTCATTCATTGTTTAGTTCCTATTTTCCTCCTGAATGTTGCGCACACCGATTTCCAGTTTCCTTTTGTTAACAACAATTATGTCGCATACATTTTGTGTCCTGAAAGAAACTAGACTAATAGAAAATTAAACTTGATTCTAAATTCGGCTCACGTTTCCATTAAATGTAAATCTGTTGCACTACAAACAACTGTTTAAAAAGGGAGTTACCTTGAAAGCCATTGCAGTAGCAGATAGTCAGTGCTTGACTTCAGTGTCGTTAATTCCCAGCACTGTTTGCAGGCAATGCAGTCCGTTGATGCTGAAGGCCGTTCGCAGTATATTAAGAACTGTTAGCACCAGTCTTAAAACCATCACAGCCCATAACTACGCATAATTACACCATAATGCAGCTCCCAGTTCAGTTGGCAGTGAATTAATATGAATACTTTCAAGACTGGACGTTATATTGCTAGTGCAATGTGTAAATTAATGAACACTGAAATTATTGTTTTTCGTTTTACCTAAATTAGATTGCGAATTTGTGTGTAAGAAGGACATAGACTTCCTTTAAGGTCCACAGTTTCACTTGTATGTCGCGTGAATAGATTGATCAGTCACATGACTACGTTGATTTTACGTACGGCGTAAGAAACGAAGTGAAAGTAAAAGTGGATTGTAAGCAGGCAGCGGCTTTCAAAAGTGCTCAGTTTACCGTGAACAGCGAATACCTGACTACAGCTTTATAATTGGCGGTGGTCGATATCAGCCGGGAGATGACGTAGTGGTCGTTATTTGCGTGGACTGAGGGAGACTTGTATCATTACCTATACCGTCATCCTGAAGCTACTCGTAGGCAAGTATACACGTAACTGTGCCCTCCAGGCATTTCTCTGCTCAGCCTATTATACCATATATCCATATACTCTTCAAGCCTACCCACATTTAAAAAATTCATTCCTCTTTTTTCGTATCCTTGAATCAGATTATCTGAAATAATATTTGTTACTTCTCAAAATATTGTTTAGAAAAATAGATTCTTATATTATTATTTCAATCTGTTCAACTCGATCATCTCGAGATCTCGTCAGTATCTCTTCAAAGATGAATCACATCAAACTGTTAGACTATAACTTACNCGAGATCTCGTCAGTATCTCTTCAAAGATGAATCACATCAAACTGTTAGACTATAACTTACAGGATAAAAATTATGTAGTTTTTAAAAAGTTAACAGGGCAAATATCAGTTTATGAAGTTACCTTTTTGTATTCACGTCCAACAGTACGTTAGATAAACTTCAAGAATGTGAATAATAGCTACTTAACAAAAGAGGTTAACATTTCAATGAGCACAAGTAAATTTAATGCCTTAGAAATGAATTGAGAACCAAGCTGAGAAATCTAAGGAATACAAAATAATTCACAACATTTCTACGATATTTCGAAGAAATATTTAATGTAGTTAATTACCTTACCTGTTTTTAATTATTTTATTCGAAAACGTGACTCGTGTGAATGATCATTCAGTGCATTATTAACAAATCTAAAAGTTCATACATTCATAATTTCAGTATGCGCAGTCTACGCCATTTTCCCTCTATGGGAACGAATGAGAATAGTTTGGTTTGTACTGTACTTACCCTGATCGAAAAAATGCTTCATTTACGCAACCAATAAAACATGTGTTTGTTGTTTGACAGACATAAGGTAAAAATACCCATCAAACATAGCTGCAGAAATGTCCACGAGTCACGTCAGCCACAGGGGAGAGACTAACTGCATTGGGTAACGAACTTAGCTGTGTGCAGGATATTTCATAATGACCTTACTCTGCAACATGTCTCCTGCAGTGGGCACAAATACGGGAATAATGAACAAGGATGCCAACTTTGCTGCGAGTACATGTGTGCGACAGTTTGACGTCAACATCGACGCAGGTACGGACACTCGATGTCTCCAGATGTTCGTGTGAGTAGTGGCGAGGTGAGAGCTCCCGTGCAGACATCTCGAGGCCGCGACAACGCCTCCTGTCCTCGGCAAGCTGCTTCTCCTCACAGCCAGATTAGAAATTCATTTGAATATTTGCGAGTCTGCGGTCCCACAAGGCTGTCGAGGGGAAGGGGGAGGGGGGTCGCACTGCTCCCGACCCGCGCCAATCAAACAGCACTTCACGCGGCTAGGGGGAGGGGGCGGGGTGCTGCCTGTCGTCGGGAGGCTGTAGCTACAGCCAGGAGACCCACACTGCCGCCTGGGTCGACTGCTAGAGAGCGGACTTCCTTCCTCTCGCTCTCATCTACACTTGTCCGAAAGAAAGAGCAATCCCTGCCAACTTGCATTTACGTATATCCCTCCGTATCTTATTTTCTATATTCAAAACTTAAAAACAAAACTTGCCATGTCACACGGAACATCTTTACTGTTATTTGGAAATATAGGCTGTTAACAGTTATTTTATAATTTTTTAAATCAACCTTTGTAAAATTCCACTGGCCCTACTGCGTATATTTCTACAAGAAAACTGACTGTCATGTGGCCAGTAACGTTGGTAACGACATTGTGAATGTAGTTCCACGTCTTAACGTTGAATTAAAAGTATTAGGCAAACATTTATAGACACTGAAATTATTTATTTTGCTTTCAGCTTCTTCCAATGCTCGAAAGTGTAAAAATTAGTAAATCTGTAATATATCTACTTTTTTAATCATTTCACAGTTTCATTTAACTGGCGCATGAATAAAGTGAGCTGGAATTTTACATATTGCGGAAGAAAACATAACGCACCTACATACAAGTAGATCTTAAGCAGGGCTTTCAAAGTTGCTCAGTTTACCGTGAACAACCTATACAACTTCTTTTTCTCCCTCACTCTTCTTAAATCTCTGGCATAAATAAAAGGTTACCTCATTATTTAATAGTTATTGTCTCTTTGGAAATACCGAGATAAATAATAACTTAGAAACTTACAAAATTCTGTTAAGTAGTCCTCCGTGTTATGTTATGTTTGAATTGTGTCCGGTCATCAAGCTTGATTGCGAAGATTTGTGAAGAAAAGGAAATTCCGGGTAAATGGGATGGCTCCACCTGGCTAGCTCACGAAATGCGTTGTAGCAGTTTAATAAAACCACGTCATTGAAAAACGAGAGGGTATTTTGTAGTGCTGTCTGNGCTCACGAAATGCGTTGTAGCAGTTTAATAAAACCACGTCATTGAAAAACGAGAGGGTATTTTGTAGTGCTGTCTGAAAACGAGAGGGTATTTTGTAGTGCTGTCTGGAAACGAAGATTATTTAAAGAGCCCGCCCACCTGACTCTTGCAAGTGGGACGCTGTTTGCTTCAAAAACACGTGTTCCTAAACACACACACATTTCAGACGAGGCCTGTTGCTTCCAAGCTGTCACGCAGATTGGAAACCTCATTTGATTGATATAGAAATTTCAAAAGCATTGATGTAGCTTANGCTCACGAAATGCGTTGTAGCAGTTTAATAAAACCACGTCATTGAAAAACGAGAGGGTATTTTGTAGTGCTGTCTGGAAACGAAGATTATTTAAAGAGCCCGCCCACCTGACTCTTGCAAGTGGGACGCTGTTTGTTTCAAAAACACGTGTTCCTAAACGCACACACATGAGGCCTGTTGGGTGCTTCCAAGCTGTCACGCAGATTGGAAACCTCATTTGATTGATATAGAAATTTCAAAAGCATTGATGTAGCTTAANTGCTTCCAAGCTGTCACGCAGATTGGAAACCTCATTTGATTGATATAGAAATTTCAAAAGCATTGATGTAGCTTAACACTAACTTATTGTGATTATATTTTCTTTTAATTCTTATTCACGGATCATTTCATCACTTAAACCGGTATATTTTTTCTTCAACAGATTGACATAATCGGCAGTAAACGTATTTCATGTGCTTCGTAAATTTTATCTAGCTCTCGTTTCCGTGTAATAGTAGAAAAACAATTTCTGTTTTTATTTCGCTGTGTTTATTTCCGATATAAATACGTCGTTAGTCCTATCCTAAGTCCAGACTAAAAGTTAGTCCGTACTAAAGCAAGATGATCCTCAGACTTACAATAATATGGCTCGCTGAATACAAAAAAATTTTGTTTGAAGGATGATGTTTCTTTAGTCCGGACTAAAACCGACAGTGAATANATGGCTCGCTGAATACAAAAAAATTTTGTTTGAAGGATGATGTTTCTTTAGTCCGGACTAAAACCGACAGTGAATACGGCCGTAAGAAGTGAAAACAATAGCCAGACATGTACACAAATGAGAGCTTCCCTCCAAGCACGTCTGTGTTTCGGGTCGCAGTCTTGCAGAGGCACTCAATAATACAGAACTTGCTGGCAGGCGCGGTGATGACCATCTCTCGCCTTCTCCTCCAGTTATGTCATGTAGAGGACGTGAGCAAGCTTCGTGAGCTGTGANTGCGGTGATGACCATCTCTCGCCTTCTCCTCCAGTTATGTCATGTAGAGGACGTGAGCAAGCTTCGTGAGCTGTGAAGGACACTACCTCGCACCTGTGTGAGACTCTGGATCTTAGTTCGACCACCGCACATGGAAGTTATCGTACCTCCACACATGTCAACACGTTGGAAACCAATTTCTAATTGTTTCGTAGTATTACGTCTGCTGCTGAAATAAGTAAATAAAATACATTAATAGGTGAAATAATATATGCAACTTGCATGAGGGCAGAGCTCTGTGTTGCGGTGGTATCATGACGACGAATATTTGGGGACAGTTTCTTCCCAAATCACCACAAGAGGACGGACGTTTTGAGACGTCGGCACAATGAACAGTTGATCAAGGAGATGAGGTAAGACACATCTCACACCAGACTTATCTTTTATGTGATAGAGCTTCTTTCCTTGTTCTCTCGCGTCCTTTGACACATCTGCAGTGATGGCTTGAAGACAATTTGGTTTCTCTTCCGTGGTACCTAGCAGGTGGCGCAGCGATTGCATCTTGGACTCGCATTCCGGAGGACCTGGGTTGGAATCCCGGTCCGGCCATCCTGATTTCGACTTTCCATTGATTCCCTAAATCACTTCAGGCGAATGCTGGGATGGTTCCTTACTACAGCTCGTGGCCTATTCCTTCCCCGCTCCTCCTTCTCTGAGAAACCTGCTCCGTCTCTAATGACCTCGCTGACGACAAGACGTTATGCTTCACCCACTTACCAATATTCCGTGGTCTGTGCACGTTGTCGTCGTAGGGTTATGGACATACAGAGAGAACATGTTCAGCTATACATTGATCTACTATGAAACCAACCCGATGTTACTAGTGTTTGCCACCTGCTTGGTGTATACTGCTTAATAATTACAGCTGCTAAAGGTGACAGGAGTTTTCCATATAACTAAGCCGGATGTTAGAAGCCGCGCAAGTAATAACTGATAATCACACATTGGCGATGCGGGTTCAATCACAAACGTATTCTTTGTTTTCGAGAACAAAACATTCCAACGCTTTACTATTGTACCTCCTTTCTTCATACCACACATCAGGACGACGGTAACCTACGGACATCACACAAACTGCTATCATCTCTGTGGCTGCTGCCTCGGCAATACAAAGTCTTCTCCAAACTGTTACTGATCTAAGGATCGGCGTTGTCATGAGGAACTGCGATGCCATCTGTATCGCTTACCGTACTTCAACTTGGCGCACACAGTATTGCAATAACAGACATTTACATTGCTTAAAAATAGTGGGGTTTGCAGAAATATTAGTGGCATGTTGTGTTTACTCCACAAACCTTACTATATTACTGTCCTGGTGCCGGTAATAAATCATGTAAAACGTNTAGTGGCATGTTGTGTTTACTCCACAAACCTTACTATATTACTGTCCTGGTGCCGGTAATAAATCATGTAAAACGTGTACGCAGAATTAGTGTCAGTCATTTTATAATCTCATTTAGCAGTTTGTAGACTCTGTGATACTACAGTCTTCGACAACTAATATTTCAGTCATATATGTAAATGTAGTTACCTTTAATACTGCGTATTTAAATGTTTTATTACAAAAGAGTAGACTTCTAACACTATCAAACAAAGAAAGCTAAAAGATTTATATTAATTTTTAAAAAATAAATAGTAATTTCATTTACATTATTATTAAAACTTCAAGTAAATATTTGCTAAAAACGTGAAAAAAGTGGTTTTTCATTTGACAAAATATCCTACTAATATTATAAATGCAAAAGTCTGTGGGTGTGTGTGTTACCACTCAGCTCCATAAGAGCTGAACGGATGTTGATGAAATTTGATATGTAGGTACTTTACGTCCTGTAATAGAACATAGGATACTATTTATCCCGGAAAATTGTACGGTTCCTGTGGAATAACAACCAAACATAATTCTGCAACGGCTGGAAATGTGACCGAAATATTTTTTTCTTCTGATGTCAGAGTTTATCAGGTCGTCCAAGGACCTCTTAAATGGCTTAACGACTGCTATCAATCGATAACAACCGGGACCGAATATTTAACGTGCCCTCCGAAGCCCGGAAGCGCTCAGATGTTATGCCACTAAACGGTCACCCATCCAAATGTGTGCCTCTGGGAACTTTGCTTAACTTTGGTGATCGATTAAGATCCCTCAGCCAAGCGCTAAAAGTAGTACCTAGGTACACTTATTTCTATNTTTGCTTAACTTTGGTGATCGATTAAGATCCCTCAGCCAAGCGCTAAAAGTAGTACCTAGGTACACTTATTTCTATAGCTACAACTTGATGAAACTCTCGTTTTGATTTTCATACATCGACGCTGGAAAGCGGAAATGNACACTTATTTCTATAGCTACAACTTGATGAAACTCTCGTTTTGATTTTCATACATCGACGCTGGAAAGCGGAAATGGGTGTAACTACGTGATAGTTGCACAGATACACTCCAAAAACAGATGGGATGAAGAACCGATAGCCCATTTTTTATAAAGGAAGGAAAAGGGTTGCCGTAATCAGTAAGAAACCTCGGCCAACATAGTATAATTTTATAATTCTGTTTTCACATAAATGAATTGTCTTTTCCCAATTTAATTATTAGTGTATAACTGTAAAACCCAATTGTACCCGGGCGAAGCCGGGTCGGTTCGCTAGTTTTCGTTATGAAATATTAGTTAAATACGCACCTATACCTTAGAGTAATCCAATAATACCACTCAGGAGTGAAATTTTTCCATTTAACTGTTTTGTATTTACTTGTACGCCAAAGGCACAAGTGTTAAACTAATGCTAAGAGTGCTAGCGGTGGATGGTACTTGAGCTGGGCGATAGGTGGTATCGTGCTCGTGGATTACCCAGGGTCCCTGTACCACAGCATCCGGCTGGTAATATCGGCGCAGAGATCGCCAACCTGTTACTCGGCCGCCAATATCGTAGCAATGAGATCACCGCTACTCAGGGGTGGTGGTGGAGGAGTATTTTAATTTCATCTCCTCCGCCCTTCCCACGGCGATATCTGTTGCACACAGACGTCACACCCGGTGAAGAGGAGCAGGGGGTGAGTTGCACAGCGCAGATTTTTATACGCCATGAATATTCAGCCTCCCCCCCCCCTAACCCAGCTCCGTGTCTCCTGCCTCGTCGGTGATCGCTTTCTTTTTAAATTACCTAATAGAATATCGAGGACAAGGAGACCCTTGATGAATTTTTCATGCGTCAGTAGACAATACACCAACAGCGGCATTTCTCTTGCGGAATGAAGACGTCGAGGGGGAAGGGAGGGGGTTCATTACGAGCACGAAATTGCTCAAAAATAATTAAACTCCTGGCGACGCGGAAGGGAGGAACAGTAGCATTGATATTTCCGAGTGAAGAAGCAGTCTCTCTCCTCAGGAGAATCCTAATTACGCCGGATTACGTTCCTTAAACTTGATATGGCTTGGTTTGCTACACGATTGTTGTCGTTTAGTTTTATTTCTGGTTTTGAGCAATCCCTTAAGGCTGAAGTTAATGGATTCTTCACTTGGCGTGAATGGTATTCAAAGTGAACGCTGTTTTACCGTTGGCTGCCAAACACTATCGCCAACTATTTATTTAATTATACAGGCAAATGTGATGAGACTTATCGGTCGCGTAGCATAATAACAGGTATAAAGGGAAACACCAGAATATGTTAATTAAGAAGATAGTGAACTCAATCCGATAGTATAAGAAAGATATGCCATAACCTAAATCATAATCAATTGTTTGAACTATCATTGGTGAACCTGCAACAGCGGNTAGTATAAGAAAGATATGCCATAACCTAAATCATAATCAATTGTTTGAACTATCATTGGTGAACCTGCAACAGCGGGTCTCCGGCGTGATTCACTTGTCTGTACGTACTCAGTATTTTTATTGAATTACTTAAATTTTAGCTGATTAAAATATAAGGTAGAAAATTATACAGGAACATAAGATTACATATTTATAGGTGATTTCAATAAAGCATATCTCTCGTGCAAAAATGCAGATCGTGTTAAGCCGTAAATTGAAAGGGAAATATTCGCGGTTATTGACGTCGCTGCTCACGATTTTGCATTAAGAAGTTCGTCGAAACAATCGTCGTTGCAGAAATGTGAATAAATGTCTTCACTTAAGATATCGTACCACGAATCCTCTAACCTCAACATAGCTGCACACTAGAGAGGCTGTTTGTTTTCAAACCACCATCAACCTCTCTTAACCTTACACAGGTGGAAGCTGCAAATATGTAACTTGCAAACCCCCCTAACTCTTCCGGTCATTAAACCAACACACTAATTCTGTAACCTACACAATGATAGAATTAAACAAACAGTGATACTTTACACAAAAAAAAACTTTACTTCATAACTCAACCTAGTTACTGTAATCTCAAGTTGTCGGTAACTATTTGTGAATATTATTCAAATGCCTAAAAATATACCATTAAAAATATCATCTCTGCAGATTTTATTTTCTTCTGTTTTCATTAATAATAATTCACGTTATTTGTGAGTCTTGAGAAAGGGCATCTGATTCAAATCGGCACAGCGGCAACACTGTAATTTGTCCGGTCGAAGATGGCAGAAGAGAAAACACTGGCAGTGAGGAAGTCAAAGCCATTAGTTGGCTTACCGGTTTACAGTATGATTGCGGCAGAAAATAGTTCTGACTATTATTTTATTTTAATTTTTACGATTAAACGTTTTAACATATAGAATTATTAGTGTGCTTTAATTCTGTATCATATTAAAATAGTTTTTACGATGAAAAACGTAAGTGTGTTTGCAGATTTGAACATTTTTGTTTTGTTTCGGGAAAAAACCACTTAATGCAACCAACTCTGATGAGCGAGATGACAGGTGCACATTGAGCTGGAATGTCCATCACAAGTATCGAACAATGTAGAAGATATAGATCTACATGAAGCCTTCAGAAAAGAGAGAGATTATTATTTAGTGATAAATGAAAACAATTTCCTACATTACATGTACGTAAGTAAAATAGATATTGTTTTTATAAAGTGAAAGTAGACGGAGGAGATTCTGACAGCTAACTGCCCGCACACTGAAATAAGGACTGTTTCAATTCATAAAATAGAGTTTTGGCAATATTCGTGTTGGAATGAGGAAACATATATATTATTAACCAGCAAAATTAATGTCGCAACATTCCATTTACTTGTATTGTGCCCACGGCATATAAATGGGCGTCCCACCACTTACAAGGAATTTAANATGTCGCAACATTCCATTTACTTGTATTGTGCCCACGGCATATAAATGGGCGTCCCACCACTTACAAGGAATTTAATAACGAAGGAAACATTAAAATTTCGTATTTCCACATACATGTGTTTTAGAAGGATCGAATTGCGCAATATTACCTATTAATACATTTCGTACTTCAAATTCCCTTGACGAAAAAATATTGCAAAATCTTTTAAAACAAGCACATTAATTTTCTCTGATTCACAGTATGTAAGAGGTTGTGAGTTAAGATAGTCTTGCATTCACAGCGGTTGTCGGCGGACAAGCGGAGTGATACAAGCCGCCCACCTAGCTCCGCAAGTAGGGCGTGACGAGCCAGTGACGTCACGAGTGCAACAGGGCCTCGGCGAAGAGTTCCCGCGGACATCCAGCGTATCTCGCGGCTCGCCATACGGCATTTGCAATCAACGTTCTCCTCCCTCCAGCAGGCTGTGGCTGTGTCGGAAATGGCGGGAATCTGCGGAGCGAGGGAATACGGGAGCAGGAGGAAGTGGTGGGGAATGGAGAAAAAAGACGACGCTGGAAGTTTTATTTTATTTTTTTAAAGCAGTGGAAGAAGAACCGAGACAGCCCTGCCATAACAAGCTCAGAAAGTTTTCTTACCTCCCCCGCCCCCACCACCGCACAGCGGGTTAAGAGAAGAGGGAGATAGACCATGAATTTCAGCGCGGCAGAAGTTAAAAAGTCTTAGGAAATGAACAATGAGACGGAACAAGGAAAAAAAAAAAATATTATATATAGAACGACGAGACTGGGAGAAATAACTTCCTTTTTTGTCTCCTGCAGTTCCTTGAAATATTTCAGGGGAGGAAGTGCCATGGGTAAAGTTTTTAATTTTTTTATTGCCCGCGGGTAGTTGGCAGTGAACTGTCAGTGACGGGACAGCATTAAGCCGTTCCGAATCACTTACGCCGTACGCGACATCACGGAGACGATTCCTCCTTGCGGTTCTGTAGTGTGTGTGTGAAAGGAGCCGTCTGGCTGGAGGTACAGCATTTTGTAAGCGGGAGCCCTACAAGTAGGTAGCACTAAGGGCGACCTAGGTACTCACGTCGAATGTGAGGTTGCTTTTATACGCGGAATGCACTGAACAGTCATACAGTCTTTCTCTCGTCGACTAGCTTCATAATACTTCTAGTGGCGACTTTATCATTATATAGTGTAATAAAAAAGACAAGGGCGTACTGAGCGTCACAAATATATATACAACTGCATGTACCGGAAGTTCTATAGATAAAAATGATCACGGCACATTTGTATAAACCCCTTTTCACTTTTACAAAATTTGCATTAGAGACGAAAATCGGAAACGCAAACTTGCTTTCGGATGTGAACATTTTGTTAAATGGTATTCTTAAGCAGACTCTTTTAAAAAATTATGAATAGTTTTATAAATGACAACTATACTCCGGTACTCTACTCTTTCTTGGGGGTATTATATAATTCTGCACAGTGCATAAAGGGAATGGTTATATTTAATTTTTTTTTGCAAGTGCNGTACTGAGTGTCACAAATATATATACAACTGCATGTACCGGAAGTTCTATAGATAAAAATGATCACGGCACATTTGCATAAACCCCTTTTCACTTTTACAAAATTTGCATTAGAGACGAAAATCGGAAACGCAAACTTGCTTTCGGATGTGAACATTTTGTTAAATGGTATTCTTAAGCAGACTCTGTTAAAAAATTATGAATAGTTTTATAAATGACAACTATACTCCGGTACTCTACGCTTTCTTGGGGGTATTATATAATTCTGCACAGTGCATAAAGGGAATGGTTATATTTAATTTTTTTTTGCAAGTGCNGCTTTCTTGGGGGTATTATATAATTCTGCACAGTGCATAAAGGGAATGGTTATATTTAATTTTTTTTTGCAAGTGCATCGGAGAACAGCCTATCAAAGCAGAGTAGAAAATTATTGACGAATTGGTTTATTAAAAATTGAGGAATACATTAATGCTGCAGAAACGAAGAAATGTAGTAATATACATATTTAGATGAAATAACACGGGACTGTGTACCAGCAGAGATTTTTGAAGGCTATACACATTTCTACTATTGCAAAAGCAAAGATTTCAAAGACCATCGAAAATACGAACACTTTAAAATCGTTGTCCGTTTTCACAACAACATCACACTAAATCTGACACTGAAATCATTTTGATGCATGTAAATACAGCCAATATATATAAAACATTACAAACACTGCAAACTGACGCCAGAGATGTCACAAAATATCACTGCCTAACAATAATAGAAGATTTCTCACAATATTTATGGTCGTGAGAATGTTCTACTGTCTGTTGTTTCCTATGTTATGTGCGTATGCATTTTTTTTGGCGAACCCACCATAACACCCGAGCCACGTTTTGTAAAATTTCCAGTCAGGCAAAACCAAGTGTTTTGCAGGACGGTTGTAGTGATGGGCAAGTCAACCCTCTGTTTGTCGTCTGAAGCACGTGGTCATCTCGGAGTCACGACGAGAACAGACTCCGCTCAAGATGTTACATCACCTGCACTTTGTGCAACTTCTCTCCTGGTTGTAGACTAGAGAGGAGTCTTGTTATTTCAAATAACAACGGCTGTGACATTGCCGGCCCTACTGTTGCAATCTGCTGCCCGCTGGCTTGGTTACGTGTAGCTTCAATTTGCCTACGCCATAACATGGCGACAAGGACACAATCATTGTCAAGTTTCCCTCCAAAACTCAAGCCCCTTTATTTCAAAGGGGGTGGCGGGGAGGGTGGAGTTATTTGATGGACTAACCACTCGGCCACTGGGACCTCGCCGTACTACAAAGCGCCACATTATCAATAAAAATGGTACTAGAACCGTCGCGCACCTAGTCAAAAATACGCTACAAACCCTTGATACTCTTTGTTGAGATATATTTTGACAGAAATTTATTTCTAGTCAAAACAAGTACATTTACGTGACTTAAAGTTCTGATAATGAACAAAGTTCTGATAATGAACANTTATTTCTAGTCAAAACAAGTACATTTACGTGACTTAAAGTTCTGATAATGAACAAAGTTCTGATAATGAACAAAGATCTGATAATGAACAGGATTCACGAAACCTTGACACATGATGAGGAGACTCATTAATGTGAGACTATACATTGCCAAGTTGTACCTCGCAGGAATGAATATTCCTGTGAGACGGACATTATTTTATATTTCGACCAAGAGGACACTGGGTGCAGCATACCGCACATCCTGGAGTCTGCNGCAGGAATGAATATTCCTGTGAGACGGACATTATTTTATATTTCGACCAAGAGGACACTGGGTGCAGCATACCGCACATCCTGGAGTCTGTATTGTCTCGCTAGTACCACTGTCATCTCTTCTAATTGCAGCTCGCATAAAACCGTCTATCTTCTTCACTACCCTTTCCTGTTGCAAAAAAACTGAGGCAGGGAAGATGTAACCGTTATATAATGCCTGGAAATAATTTTCGTGCCACGAATTTCGGTTCATCTTCTGAAATAGAGCACTTGGAGTAAAAGTGATAAATCCGAAATAAAAGGGTTCATCTCTTATTAAACGACTGAATGTACGCATAAACTGACGTCAGGAGGATATGAGAGGGATCGTTGCAATACACACACAACACACGTGAACTGCATTACTGTCGTGTGTTAGTGTGTGTTAACTCTCACGCGAAGACGGAGTTAAGACTGCCACATATGGAGTATACACATACTCATGAGCATGAACTGACAATGAGAGTGGTAACGAGTTTCTCCTGGGAGCTAGATACTTGCTCGAGATCACTTTCAGTTGGCAACGATCCGGCTTCTTTCCCTCATAGGCTAAACATGACGTAGACGATTTTCTCCTTCTGTGCTTGTCATAAGCATTGACTTGCCCCTCGCTATTGCAACTGCCAAAGTCACGTGGTCAACCCCAATGAACGCGTTTGTTTACTTTGGCATTGTCAACACCCGAGCACCTTTACAGGAATAAAATACGGTAACCAACTTGATCATATTCTAGTTACATTTAAACCAAGTTATAGAAAGTGTTAAAACATCTGAAAGCAATCACAGACAAATAAAGTGTTCTAACTCCAGTTATTATTCACCGTGTTCTTAATAGTGCTCTTAGCAGAAAAAGAATCAAGTGTTGGGTTACGTAACGGAGACTGGCGAATGCGCAGCTCACATTGGCACTCTACCCCGTATTCAATTTTGGGTTTAGTCAAGCAGCGCCGGGCGCACGGTGTTGTAGTGGTCAGACTACTCACCTCCTACTTATGTGAACCGGGTTCGATTCCCGGCTGGGTCGCTCTCATATTTTCGCATGTGGGAATCGTGCCGGACGATGCCGCTGGTCGGGAGGGTTTTCTCGGTGATCTACCGCCCCCCTCCCTTGAATTCCGGCGTTACTCCACACTCACCTCACTTCACCCTCGTCAGCTCTCAAGACGTCGTAGTTAACAGCCGCGCAAATCTCTCCACTCTTCTGCCATGGCCAGTCTGCGTTTCGCAGCTTCACATTGTCAGCCGAGAACTGTGGAGGTCTCATCTGTTTCTTCTGTTCTCTGAAAGTAGTATTGACTACGGCAGCATGTATAGATTAAGACTGTGTGGACCTGGTTATCACTAGTTATACGTTAATTAAAGCTATACACTCTAACATTTAAGGAACGTAAAAATGTTACATTCATACAGATGCAATAAAATTTCATTATGACATCATCAGCAACTATTCATTATTCTCTGTCAACTTAAATCCTTAATATTCAAGAAATGTGTAGGTCAAAGCAATTTTTGTCAAAGGTTTATTTGAAAATCGCTTACTCAAATTTTCGGTTACTTCTGCGTTTTTTTAAAAAAATTTTCAGATCTTAATTGATTTTCAATAAAAAAATTTGTTAATTTTAGTAGCGCTAATATTTACCCAACAGTATTCGNATTTCAGATCTTAATTGATTTTCAATAAAAAAATTTGTTAATTTTAGTAGCGCTAATATTTACCCAACAGTATTCGTTGATATTTACCCATTAACACGTTTTTAGTCCATATATGAAAATGGCAAAGTGTTTTCCGTAAATATTTATTGGGAAGCTTTGAAAAAGTTGAGGAACTTTGATATATCTCTTAAATGCGGAGAAAAGCATTCAGGAAAAAACAGGCTAATTACGACTTAAACAGCTTGCTCTTGGGAGCAATTGCCTTCAAGTATTTCAGCGCTGAATAATTAGCGGAATTGGGTAATGGCTTCCTCCATGTTTAGAACTTTTTGTAGCTGATATGCGTGCATGTTACTTAATATAGTGACACTAGTAATACACGGAAATTTTACCTGAACATAAATGTTCAAATGAGCAGGAATATTTGTCGGTGTCAGCTTGTTTTTAACGCATTAAAATACGCTTATCCACTAGCAGTAACAATAAGACGTTTTGCGTAAGTGATTATATAGTTGGCAAAATTATCGAGAATTTATAAATAAGCAAATACATTAAACGCTAAAAGTACACTCATAGTCAGGCACCGGATTTTAATTGCATTTTTTACAGGTAAGGTGTATTTGAAAGCATTCCACATCTTTTCTTTGATTGGAATTTTTTCATATAAATTTCATCTATTTGTGGGTGAACTGCTCAACATTCAACAATGGAACAAGCTAACTTAATGTGAATAATATATATAGAAATATAGTAGCACTGGCAGATAGGATGGTAACAACGAAATTATTTCAGTAGCGGCCATGTTGAATCTCATAGTCACGTGAAGTGGTTTTTTTGTTGAGAAATGACATTTATATTCGCAGTTTCTAATGCAACGACCCTGGTTAGTTAGTTTTTATTCCACGTGCTCTTTGAATATTCGAAAAAATNATATTCGCAGTTTCTAATGCAACGACCCTGGTTAGTTAGTTTTTATTCCACGTGCTCTTTGAATATTCGAAAAAATGTCGTTGTTTCGTTTACATTTTAGATTACCACTATACTATTTTTTATACGGAAAGGCCTTTCTATAAGAAAATGTTATATAAACCTTGAAGTAATTGATGAGCTACTGGTAATTTTAGNTTTATACGGAAAGGCCTTTCTATAAGAAAATGTTATATAAACCTTGAAGTAATTGATGAGCTACTGGTAATTTTAGTCCCCACGGAGACATTAAGCTGCAGACACTGTAACTAGGTTGGATTTGTTATTTTCTAGTTCCGTATCTCGTGTTATTTGGAAGTATATAAGAATACATGAATCAATCCTAAGGGAATACGTGGAATTAAGGGTTCTATGTGTTTCTGTAGCTGTACACTCCGGGAACTGCACTCGAGCAAGTAACCAGGTGAGAGGATCACTGCAGTCAGTGTGACACCGACTGTACACAGTTCGCGAAGCACGCCTCGAATCTCATCATAANAGGTGAGAGGATCACTGCAGTCAGTGTGACACCGACTGTACACAGTTCGCGAAGCACGCCTCGAATCTCATCATAAGTATCATTAATCAACAGGTAACTCAGTTTATTCCTAAAGTACAAGTACATTTTCTGATAGCATGACGAAATGACTCTCTAGGCCCCGTTGAAAACTTTTCTGGTAGTTTGCCATATTCCTTGCNCATTTTCTGATAGCATGACGAAATGACTCTCTAGGCCCCGTTGAAAACTTTTCTGGTAGTTTGCCATATTCCTTGCAGACCTGGTACTCAGTTCGCACACCGTAAAGGGCAATATATTTAATAAACATTTATTGCTTTAATCATTCAGTCATCGGCTAGCTCGTTACAAATTTAATTTTGGGCAATTCTATTTAGATGCAAAAGTTTTTACTTGTTCCGTATCTGTGTTTGCGAATCCACATTACATAATCGGGTTCACCTGCTTGTATGATTGTAATTAAGCAGTTGCTGTCGGCTACAACTGTGGTCGCTCTTTGATGGTGTACGCACCGCCAACTGCAGTGTCATCTCTACAAATGTAATTGACTCGAGGCTTGTTGATGCNCGCTCTTTGATGGTGTACGCACCGCCAACTGCAGTGTCATCTCTACAAATGTAATTGACTCGAGGCTTGTTGATGCAGGACCTCCCTTGGGGACAAGTGCTCTATCTCGCCGGACATCACCTCCTTCACCTAGCTTTAGAGCAGGGAAGTCGTCTCACACACCAGCGTTGTGGGACACTTCCTTCATATGTAATTTAATTGTCTCCATATCCCGGAAATGTTACGTAGGCTCCCTAATATTTAATACACGTTTCCTGTGGAAAAATTGCTCTTACAATAATGTTTTTACATTTTTTACTCCGTACTGGTTACATATCTTCATATAAAGTTTTATTACTGTTACGTGTTTATTAATATATTTGAAAACTCTCTCTCTCTCCGCGTCAGATGGCTGGTAGCAAAGGAGAGTTGGGGCGGAGGTTTGACCCCCTCCCTCCCTGGTCAAGAGGACCAGGCCCTTCATGGTACCAGCTGCTCGATATCTGACTACAATATATGCTTATTTAAACAATGTAATATTATCAGTCCTAAAAAGACAAGGGTAATATGACACCATAAAATTACTATAACTATAAACATTACAAATTTAGTCGCCTGCCAAAATTTGAAATTATATTCCTCAATTTTAGGACGTTATAATTACGTACTGTTTCCTTTAAAAATCTGCTCAAGAAGAAATGTTGCTTCAACTAAAAATAAGGTGGTGATAAAGAAAGCAAAAATCTTTAACTTACGGAATTTTTCCCCGTTTCTTACAATACCTTTATTTACTTTTATGAGAACAAGATAATAAGGATATAAATAGTGTATTAAATGAATTGCGGAAGTTAATATTAAGAAAGTGTATCATAATTTTCTTGGTGTGAGGAGGTCCTCTTGGGAAAATACCTGAGTACAGGGCGGGTCGAACCCGCAACACAAGAATGCCCTTGAAGTATGACACAGCATAATCAAACACACCATAAAACTATCTAATTTTAGCTTTTATAGAATTTATTGCACAATACTTTTTGTCTCATCATATGTGCAGCGGCAAAATCGTGTGTTCTGGTATGGAGAAGGCAAACAGTTTTACATATGATCTTTTATTTAATTTTTTAAAAGTATTCACTGCACGAAACCCACCTGGTGCATGTATCATTAGGGCTAAACGAGTGGTTTGCTATATCAGCAGTGACGCCGAAAGTAATTTTGTAAAAAATGAGTAGAAGGGAGACGTGTTACTCTACTCCGTTTTCCAACAAATTCCGCCCGGCCCCCATGGGACACGGTGTTTGGTGTTCTATCACNGTAATTTTGTAAAAAATGAGTAGAAGGGAGACGTGTTACTCTACTCCGTTTTCCAACAAATTCCGCCCGGCCCCCATGGGACACGGTGTTTGGTGTTCTATCACGGCAGGCGGCCTTAATTACTGATTAATCACCCGCACCATCTGCGGTGGGTGTACCAAGCACCATCTTCGCCGTGTAATCAACTTGCGGCGAGCGTTTCCACAGCGGACGGCCGTAACCAGGTTTTTTCCTGCGCATCCCCTCTCCTCGGCAGAGCGCGTGCAGACCTTCATTACCGCGCGTGGGCGTGGAACAATATCCGCGCCGGCCGGGAACAAAGCGGACCGCAGTTAAGGAAGTGGCCATGGAGCGGGGCCAGCCCTCCCCTCCCCCCTCCGGCCACTTCTGTGATGAAGTAGCGCCACCCATCGATCATCCAATTAGCTTCGCGATCAATCACCCGCCGTCATTTGCTCCGGCTCCTTCCTCCCTGCGTGGTCCAGAACCACCTCTCTCCTTCTTCTTGTAGCGGCGTGCTTACCTCCCCCCACCCCAAGGGACCAGACTTCAGCCGCATAGCGCTGCAACCCAGCCCTAATACTATCTCCGTAATCTCAATATTTCCATAATTTCAGTTCCAGTATACAGCTAGACAATCACTTGTAGTCCGTTTGCGGTTTCTTCACACTTTTGAATCGAACCTTAAAAAAATCACTCCAGTTGTTCCCTAACAATTCTATGTATCAGAAATATTTAATACTTGTTTTTATATCTAATTTTGGTTAAACTGAACATTTTATATGACGTAACAGCAACATCACCGACGCGAGCTTCGAAATATCGAGAAACTTACAAACGTTCTGTGGCCACCAAGCTTACAGGAACAGAAACGCTTGCCATGTGTATTGATGCTCATCTCATTAGACTCCAGTACAACATAATTCGAGAGCGTGATCATCAGAGGTGTTCCGCTTATACAAACATTCAACAACTTAAAAAAAAATTAAAAAAAAAAAAATAATAATATATTTCCCTTAGAAAAATCACATAATACTATTAGAAAATGCGGCTGAAGTTAACCTGTAGGCACTTCTTGACCGCACTGCCTCCCGTCTTCTGGAAGCTCAGAAGCGCGTATTTCACAATGCAGTTCCCAACAGTTTAAAACTAACTCTGACTTGCAAGTGGGGATTCGACGGTTCTCCACAATCAAAATAGAAGCAAGCGTTTTCAAGTGGCTTCGGTAATACAGATTCGAACGTCTTACTTTCTTCCTTTGTGCTTATACATCTAATTTACGACAACCCGGAAGGACAAGGACCAACAGTTTTCTGGCAAAATCCACGATCTTCATCAACATGGTACTGTAGGCCCATCCGATTTCAGTTCCAACGTGAAACATCACATATTTAAAAAATTGAGCAGGATCACATCAAACGGCAAATACAACAGTGTCATCCTTTTATTGGCGAGTTAGAAGGAAAACAAATTGAAGTTATATACAGCATGATTTTCACTATTGTCGACGGCAAAGAGTGCGATGTCGTTACAGGAAATGCATCTACTCAGAGGTATTTCCTTTGTAATCTCACCTCTGAAGACTTCAAAAACCTGGAAAAAGTGCTGCATCTGGAGGTAGTCGATTCGTCAAGACTCAAATTCGACTTATCCATGCTTCACGCACGCAATAGGTTTTTTGAGTGTTTGCTCCATCTTTCATACATATTTCCGCTTGAGAAATGGCAATCTCAGGGCATCGAGCAGAAGAATATTGTCTGGATGACAAAGAAAACCATTCAAGACTGATAAAAAAAATANGGCAATCTCAGGGCATCGAGCAGAAGAATATTGTCTGGATGACAAAGAAAACCATTCAAGACTGATAAAAAAAATATATGGGATTACTAGTAGACAAGCCAAAATCGGGCTTTGGCAACACAAATTATGGGAATACGCACAATTTTGCAAGTGATTTCTTGTGGCCCCGAAATAGGAGTGGAAAAGTATCGCACGTGTGTGTTGGAGACAGCCCAGCTTTTTGTACAGAAATACCCATGCCTCCAACAATTCACAGCAATCCTAATCCATGGTCCAGACATCATCCTCCAAGCTTGCTTATGTCCCTATTAGTCAGCTAAGCGAGGAGGCCAAAGAGGCCAGAAACAAGGAATTTAAAAAGTACAGAGAAGGCTTTCCCGGCAGGTGTCTCAAACAAAAACAAATGAAGATGTCCTCAACGTGCTGCAGATATCCTTGGACTCGCTTATTTCTTCACTCAGGCAGATGCCGCAGAAGAAAGTCACACAGTTTGATATGGATGTCCTGGACATGATTCGGGAACCGGATGTCCGTTGTGCGGTAGACGGCAGCGGCGACGACACTGACAGTGAGAACGAGACTGAAGACTCCCAATGACAGCTTTGTGTAATTACGGTAATCCCTAATCTCCTGTTCTATTTGAAATCGTACTCTTCTTTATAACAGTAGCTTAAGAAAAACCAAAAAACTACTTTTATTACCATGTAAATCTCACTGAGACAATTAAATCTTTTTTTNAACAGTAGCTTAAGAAAAACCAAAAAACTACTTTTATTACCATGTAAATCTCACTGAGACAATTA
This sequence comes from Clitarchus hookeri, assembly GCA_002778355.1. NCBI lineage: Eukaryota > Metazoa > Arthropoda > Insecta > Phasmatodea > Phasmatidae > Clitarchus > Clitarchus hookeri. Next base: position 778,472 of record NQII01000235.1, on the reverse strand, counting down.
AATCTTTTTTTCCTGTATTCAGCATGCTTGGCCCCACTGTGCGCCATGAGAAATTGTTGGACAAATTACTAAACCTGTTTNTTTTTTTCCTGTATTCAGCATGCTTGGCCCCACTGTGCGCCATGAGAAATTGTTGGACAAATTACTAAACCTGTTTGAGCGTTGCAAATTGTACTGTTGATAAAAGTTCTTTCCCGTACAACAATGTGAACCATCCTTGCCAAATTCATATTGCAATCGCACTTAAAATTTTTATACTTCACAGACTGATAAAAATTAAAAAAATTAATATTTTAATAAAATATTTTTGGTGCATGTTTAGTAATTTCATAACACTTGAATATTTACTGTACAGTGGCTAGAGTGAGACGCACGTAGTACGTTCGCAATTATATTAACATTTTTGAAAGAAATGATTACAGAAGAAAACGTGGATCACAAAAAAAAAGGATGAAGAGGATCTGAATGAAATAATTAGGGACGCCACAAAGAAATCTTTAATTAGATAACCATTCTTTTTAAGGTCAAAATCTTTTAACGTATTATTATTTTTGGATGTTACACAGTTTTGGGAGAAAGGACAATACAATTGCGATCATGCTGTGGTTTAAAATTACACGAAGATTAAGGCCCTACCTTAATCGTGCCAGCTTACAGTGTCATTCCATAGCTGGGATATACACCGAAGAGCCGAAAAAACTGGTATAGGCGTGCGAATGCAAATAACAGAGGTATGGAACCAATCAGAGTAACGCGATGCGATCGGCAGCTAGATCGGTTACTGCTGCTACAATGGCAGGTTATCAAGATTTAAGTGAGTTTGAACGTGGTGTTATAGTCGGCGCACGAGAGATGGGACATAGCATCTCCGAGGTAGCGATAACATTTGGATGTTCGCGTACGACCATTTCACGAGTGTACCGTGAATATCGGGAATCCGGTAAAACATTACATCTTCGACATCGCTGTGGCTGGAAAAAGATCGTGAAAGAACGGGACAAACGACGATTGGAGAATCATTAAACGTGACAGACGTGCAACCCTTTCTCAAATTGGTGCAGATTGGATTTGTGGACTGCCCTGCAGGATTCATGGTGTGAATTGCCTCCTGCATACCTTCAGACATTAGTCGAGTCCATGCCACGTCGTCTTGCGGCACTTCTGCGTGCTCGAGGGGCCCTACACGATATTAGGCAGGTGTACCAGTTTTTTTGGCTCTTCAGTGTATAATCGTTAAGAGATGTAGTCGTCGGGTCTTGTCTGCCACCACGGAAAATCGGGTTCGATTCCTGGTGGTTCAAATACGCAATTCCACGTACAGGAAACGTAGCGTACGTTGCCGTTGGACGGCGGGTTTTCTCGGGGTACTTCAGTTTCCCCAACGTTGCATTCCATAGCCGCTCTACCTTTACCTCGCTTCGCCACTAATTGGCGTCTAAGACGTCAGTTAACAGTCAGAGCTGAAACAAAATACCGCAGGCTCTACGAACGAGGTTTCAATAATTTCAAGTAATAGGGTAAACTAAATTTGCCGAAGCCAGGCCACCAACCCAACAACTGACTCAAATGTGTTGTAAGAATAAGCAGTAATTTATAAGTGCTATATATATATATTTTTTTTTTTTGTGATAAAAAACTTATGATGGCATATTTAGAAAACGCGTTGTCATATTTTCAAAGGTTCTCTGTAATAAACACCGCCGCATAGGTTTTTAATGAAGCAACTGATTATTTCCTGCCACGAAGTTAACAAAATGCGGTGGCCAATACATATTATGTAATGAGAAATGATTTGAAGAAATTTGTATTCCATTGCTGTTTGCACTAGAATTTGAGGATACTTTTCTCGAAATTTTGCACAAGAATTTAAATATTAAGTTAATTCCTTGCATTTGCTGCTACATTAGATGTTCCTAGTTGAAGGCTGTCCACGGTTCAATGAGCACTTTTGAAATCAGAATTTGAAAAATATCCCTGCCCGTAACTACAAAGTGTACACTACAGTACGCATGCTCAAAGTTACGTTGGCATTAACGAAAATATCTCTGAGATTTGACGTTATAATGAGTGTGTAATATGCATATTTATGGTTGCTGAAGTCAAAAGTTTTTGTTTTATACACACAGGAGCAAGCGTTTGCATATATTATTAACATATTTACTGGGGGCCGCGGTGGTGTAGGGGCAAGACCACCAGCCTCCCACCAAGGCGAAACATTTTCGATTCCCGGCGGGGTCATCGCATATTTGCTCGCTGGTTGGTGGGTTTTCTCGGGAATCTCCCATTTCCTCCCCACTTGGATTCCGGCACTGATATATACTCACTTCGCTTCCTCCTCATCGGCTCTCAAGGACCCCCCTCCCCACCAAATCCTCCGATCCAACACAGTAATTTTCTACAAAATTCTACGGTTTGCACTTCGCCTACGCAGGAATGAAGCGAGACGATTCGTGACGACGTTAATCATTCGCACAGCGGAAGGATACAAAATACGAAGGAAGGAAGTTTCTAAGCCGGGCTTTCAAAAGTGCTGAATCGACGGTGAGCAGCAAACATCCCAGGAAAGTTAAGAGACAATCATGTTGCGCTGTGTGGGCGCCGCTGGGATAAGACACGAGACGAGCCGCCCGCGTGCACAATTCATAAGTGATCCGACTGCCTGCCCCGCCGACGAGCAATATTTGCAGTGATGTCGCCTGCCGCAGCCTCTCCGCACAGAAACACGCACCCCTCACCCCCACCCCTCCTTGTTCTCCGGGTAATCTGATGACACGCCTGTTTTGCCACCCCCTCCCAGCCACCCCCTTCCCCGCGCGCACACACACGCACGCGTGTTACCCGCTAATTACATGAGCTCATTAACTTCATCTATATTCACACTGTCTGGAGTCGGAGGCGAGGTTGGCTCGCAGCCGGCGGCTTAATTGAACGGCCTCCGCCAGCACAAGCAGGCGTCCCCTCACACTTTCTGATAAACTTATAGCAGCATTAAGTTTTACGTCGCTTGATTTCGTTTAGCGTAAACACTCGACGATATTAAAATTATGTTGCAGTCGTCTCGGCTTCGGTTTCAAGCACAGCAACTTGATTACGATTCAACTGAAGGACTTCGCCTTTAATATTTCGCATTCATCGAAGTCTTAAGTCAGTGTTTAGGGACAGTGAGCGTTAAGAATCCAGTGTGTATTCTGGGAAGATTTTTTTAAGCATGCATAGGACCTGCTGCAATTTTTTTTGCTGCATGCTTTTATTTTATTAGCAACACGATGTTTCCATGATGTATATGTATGTATATATACTCCTGAAGAATCAGACAGAAGTCCGCTATGTTGGATAATCACTGAAATGCAGGCATACGAAATATTTAATGATTCGGCAATGGCTCTTTTATTTAAACAGTTCTACGCGCAAAAATAACTTGTTTGACAGTGACGTCAGCGTATTGATATTCAGTAGAGACGCTATAGATTTGCGTTATAATTCAGTACCAAGGTACGTCGTACAAGTATACGTAAGTTTCAGTTTCACATGTGTCACTGTACTTCCGCTCATCCGACACGCCCTGCACGACTCAGAAACAATAACAAACATTCGGAACTCCAGTAGCTTCATTCCACACGGCAGGTAAAACACAAGAATTAGTGGTACGAATGGCGTCAACATTTTACAAGAGACTTATCCAGTGTGTACAGGGCTGTGAAGTCTAAGTTCATGACGCATTAGGTTATAACGTGAAATGGTATGCTATCTAATAATCAGTAGAGGCAGTCACATTAAATTAATGAGCAAATCGCAAACTTTTTGATTACGAATTTAGAAATGCACTTTAAGTAATTTCTACAAATGTGTTTCCAAACATTTACAACTTTAAATATCGTGAAATAGACAGTGATGCCGCAAAATTCTTTATTATCGGCGATAATCTTATTGATTCACGAAGTGTATGACTTATATTATCTTCATTAAATGAAATTAATAAATCGCTGTACATTTGCCGCAAATAAAATCTTTGTGCATAAAAATGATTTCGAACGTCATCTTATTTTTCGGTGCGCCATAGGTAAATGAACACAAACAGTTCTGCTACCACCACGCCTAAGCAATACCGCTTACTGCGCTCTGGAGCGCGCTCTACGCGAGGATGTGCATCTTATTTCCGAGGAAGCATCATTGATTACTATGAGTACACTAATCTTTGACAATATAGGAAAGTTGCACAAATGACGTAAATAAACACGAATTGTAGAACGGCAGTGTTCACACTGTAGTGTAAGTAAGGCTCTGGGAGGCTGGGTTGGAGCTGGGGTGGTGGTCGGGCAACCAACTTGTGATGGGTGTAAGGCGATGGCGTCAGTGCCTGGTTGGGTAGTCGTGACTACGGGACTGACTATCCTAGTTCGGTCATCCCCCTGGTGGAGGCCTACTTAACGGGCGCCAGCTTTTAATTGGGTGTAAGAGCAGATCGGCATGAAGTGGCGTAACCTTCCTACTGGACCTCCATAGTTGCTCACTGCTAGGTCTGGTGGAGGGCTCTTCGCCCCGGCTGACGAGCTCCGGTGGGGCCTTCTCGACCTCGGGGAAGGGTTTGCCCCTGTGCTGCTGCGTGGGACGAGACACGGTCCCTGAAATGGGGCAGCGATGTGAATATATAGCCTAGCGCTGCTCAAATCCATCTCCACCTCCTTGTAAGGTCAGGGATGGAAACACCGTGGTTGACGGAGCGAGGACGATAATGGGCTAGTGGCGGCCCCACCAGTGCACTGGTGATAAGCCACGGTGAGGTCANCACCTTGTAAGGTCAGGGATGGAAACACCGTGGTTGACGGAGCGAGGACGATAATGGGCTAGTGGCGGCCTCACCAGTGCACTGGTGATAAGCCACGGTGAGGTCATGTGCAGTTGTCCAGAGGCTGCATAGGTTCTTCGCCAGCGGAGATGACCCGCGATCCGAGTGCACAACCCCAACTGAGGCCTCGGGTAGATCTCGGGGTGGCGGAGCTCCGCTGAAGGGACTGTCTGGCGTCCTGGAGGAGTTGGGCTTCACTTGGGTGACAACTCAGTGTGCATGGTATAGTCGTGGGGACCCAGGAGATCGGTGTGAAGCCCCGGCCATTGGCCGAGCTGATCGTGGGTCGGACTCTGGGTGACATTGGTTGAACCTCCCGCTGGGAGGAGGCCTGAAGGGCTGCTCCTGGTGGCAGACGCTGAGGAGCTGCAACGGCTGCACGTGCGTCCTCAGTAGCCGGGGAGAAAGAGGGCATTCCCTCCCACCGAACCTCCACCACTCACAGTGCTAGGTTTGGTGATGGTTTTTTTCTGTTTTGGTTTTATATTAAGTTCACGATGTGTACAAAAGTGAAAATAAATGAATAAATACTACGCCCCACGTAAGTTGTATATACAAAGCTCACAAAGATATTGCCCACAAAAGTCATACGCACAAAAGTTAAAAAGAACATACGTCCCACTAAGTCATCTAGAGGGGTGATAAAATACACTAATTCCCCCGTAAACCGAGTTAAAAGTAAAGTAAACACACGGTCTAAAGTGGCAATATGTTTTTGCGATGTATTTATTTAAAATTACGTAAATTAGAACGCCTTCGTGGTGACAATGTTTGGTAGACGGTGGTTATTCCATGTTAGACGCTTATGTTGGTGTAGGTCGTGACGCTTCTAGTGTATAGACAAAGAGCTGCCTTTTTTGTCTGCTTTATCACCGCAACAAATCCTTGAAGAGAGTGCCACAACTTGATGAGATATTATCAGTGCGAGTACTGTTGGTATAGATGATCTTGCAAGTTTGGTGTGACTGAATGATTTTTGTGAACACTTAAGTTCTGCAATAAAGTCTCTGTGGATACCAGAAGCTAATATTGATCATATGCGCACATTATCTCAGTACCTTAACATCATAATAGACCAGAACACAGCATTAAAATCGAATACTTTTGAAATAATTCTTGGAATGTGTTTCGGTGCTGGCTACGTCTGAAAACGTAACATAAATAATTACACCAATATTGCAGATAACCTGGCGTGCCCAAGCTAGGTGTATCATGTAATTTTTAATGCGTAAATCATGCAAGGTTTAGTGTCTGTTTCATGTAACGCTGCTATGAGTGTATTTTGTAAGGTTCTGTGTATGTTCAAAATAAGGTTTAGTATACATCATTTAATGCTTTTTTTTTTTTTTCATTTCACCGTATTATGCAATGCTTCTAATACAGGAACGTTTACTATTAAGGATTTGTAAATAAAAAAGTGTATAATTAAAAAACATTACCCCAAAATAAAACACTGGAAAGTATTCATAAACAAAATATACCATAAAAGTAAGATTTTACGTACCGAAATTGGACAATTTTGTTTACCGTTTCTGGTCCGCCCGTTTACACTATGCTTGCGGAATCCACCAATCCTCCTCAAGCACTTTGAAGCCGGCTAGCTCAAGGATAGTTATAAGATATCATAAAATGTTCACTTTAAATTGATAAAAATTGTCTCTGGTTTTTCTTACGTGCCCGCAACAAATAAACACTGAGTGTATCACTGCTTGTTTCGTGACGACTTTTCCCTTATGGCAATTACTCAGAGTTGTGGAGAGTGGACAGACCTCTCTAAGCCTGACCCGAAGGCCGTTGAGAGACCAACTCTATTCTACGATCCTATTTTCGACCCGTCTTCTCCGCGACTTCGCTTACTTAACCCACTAGCAGCTCAGGTGATCGACACCTCCCAAAGTGCGTCCCTGCTGGACAACCAGAGAGCGAATCCTTCATGCACCTCCTATATCTTCAGGACAATTCCTGCGGCCACTGGTTTGTTTTTAAATTTAACATAATCTTCTCTGAAGCATGACTATATAAAGATTTAATTTACATCATCAAATATACCATAACCTTATAACATAAAAACTTATTCTAATATTACCTCGTCATTTATGTCTGCCACATTTTCCATTGGACTTATCAAACAGTTATTACTATAAAAGGTTACTGTAAATGATCAACCGATTTGTATTATTGGGTAAAGTATTATCGAAGGTGTAGCGTTCTGAAGCTGCAGCAGTATATACATACATACATACACAATACTATATACATACATATATATATATATATATCCGCTCGTTTTTCACTCACTCGTCTCAGGTACTTAAAAAAATCGCGTTAAAAATGTGATTCGTGATCATCCCGCAACGAAGCTTGATCGCCAAGAAGGATGCTGCCAAGCGGCTTTTCTACTTGCGAGTGTGCGTGCTAGCAAGGTGACGTCACGTGCCCTTGTGCACCCTGAGACTATACGTGTCCATCTGTTTCCATCCATGGTCCATGCCTGCCCACTCCAAGTACAGGCTGCTGGATCGGCCTCCTTGATCTCCTTACTCGGGCGAGGAGGATTGCCTGAAAACCGACCGCGTCGGACATGCATTATAGACACGCTGTTTGACAAGACACCCCATCTGTGACGTCAGGCTCAGGTATGACGTCATGCTAGCCCAACACGAGGCAGAGAACTATCAGCCCAGCCGTGAATGTCGGTGCTCTCCGCTCCGCCTGAGCTCCGACAAGAGGTTCGCGAGATGGCGACATGAAAATACAGGACTCGCCCCATGTCGTCGGAGGGCAAGACGATGAGCCGGGGGGTGGGAGGCCGTATTTCTTTCTCGCAGGAAGGGGAAAAAATACGGGAGGAAGTAAACTTAATCTAGATCTGATTCCCTCCTGGACTTTTAATTCGTTCTGTCAATCGCGACAAGGCTGGCTAGTAATATATGGAGCTGCGATATCAGCTTGCCGGCGACCGGATAGCTAGGAAGAGGGGGTGNAAGTAAAAGTTGGCGCGTTGAATTATGGGCGCAAGGCCAGAAGTCCTAAAGGCACTGGCGGTGGATTGTGTTGTTCTGACAACCGACAGATGAATGGCCTTTCGACCGCTTACCAACTTTATACAGTCTTCTTTTTTTTCCCCCGTCACCCTATACGTGGGGTTGCCACCCCTGATTCTCCCTGCTTTATTTGTTCGCCTTCGCGTAGATCAGCTCCCCCTGGCATGCCCAGGCCATGAGGAGGGGGAGGGGGTGTAACAGGCGCTTTCACAGCAGAGCTTGCAGATCGGGGTTTAGAGACGGCAAGGCATGATCGACAGAGGAAAGCAAGATAAGGGAGAAGGTGCAAGAGAAGGGAGTTAAAAGGTAACGCAGAAGAATTTGCAATCAATGCCGCGTACAGCTTTCACTGAAGATCTGCAGCCGTCGTACGAATTGTTTCTGTGGATTAGTTTCACTGCCACCAACAGTCTGTATTTGTGATGGATAAAAAGCAGTGCCAACACTGTTATAATGCGAACCGCATTTTGTTGTGTTTAATACTCTTTCTCAATACAAAACAAAGAAATTGACTGTACCAGNCTGTTATAATGCGAACCGCATTTTGTTGTGTTTAATACTCTTTCTCAATACAAAACAAAGAAATTGACTGTACCAGTTTTTCTCTGATTATTTAAAATTTCAACATTGCAGAAAACCTTCCAACGAAAATTGCACACGAACAATTACGAAAACGTCAATGAAAACGGCCAGCAGATGGCCAAATCTTTAATAGAACTATNCGAAAATTGCACACGAACAATTACGAAAACGTCAATGAAAACGGCCAGCAGATGGCCAAATCTTTAATAGAACTATTCCTACAAGCGGCCATGCAAGCTTGCATGAAATATTACAAGGAATCTTCCATCATGGCATGCGGACTACCACTGACCAGCTGGACTGTAGGAAAAAGGGACTTTATAAATGAGAAGCGGACATTTGTAATGATGTTAATGTAGTGTAGTGAACTTTTCGATAGTGTATGTATAACTAATCAGTGAAAATTGAGGGACCATATCTAGTGTAGGGCAGTGATGAATGATTTTACCATGATTGTGGTTGGCATAATAATTGCACTGACTGGTAGGAATATTAAGTGTTAATACTAAAGATAGGCAGTCATATTTTGTAAATAATATATAAGTTAATTTTTATAAAATTTGGAAATAAATTAAGAAATTAAATACAGTTACTTTAATTTTATCGCACCTTCTCCTTTGTGCAAACAGCAGTGCCAAGTCCTGGTCCAGCGCACTCCTGTACAGGCCGGAGGATACTGAGATCACGTGGTGGGTGGCGGGGGCAGTTTCTCCTGGCGACGCAACAAAGCGCCGGAATGTGTCACAGATTGCCACGGCGAGGTCTGCAGGGCAAGGCTGGCAGAAAGGAGGGAGAGGCGGTCAAATTACCAAGTCAGGAACTATTCCATTTTCCCGGGGATTGGTTTTTCCTGCCACGTTATATAGCCCGGGGAGTGGCGGAGTCCCTGTGCCAGTTAACAGTGTCTCCGAGTCCCGCGGGAGCTCTTCCCACCCCCTTCCCTGACCC